>RPFO01000595.1:629009-739009 GCA_009746045.1 Mesostigma viride | reverse complement strand
CTCCATCCGTCAAGTGGGCCCCGACGAGGCTGAGACGGCGCTCGCCCTGGCCGAGTTCCTGCTTGCATCCGGCATCCGCCACGTGGACTGCGTGACGACGGACATCGGTGACATGGCCTGGAATCTACGTTGCCGCGTCCTCGTGAGCGTGTTCGAACGGGGCGGGATGTCCGGCCAGCGCCACCTGCGGGCGCCCACGTACGCCCACGGACCTCCAGGGATATGTGCAACACTTGGAGGCAGAGCACCCCGAGGTCCCTGGCAGGGACATGGCCATCGTGGTCATGGAGTCGGAGACATACCGGGTGATCCGCACGCACCTCCCGACCACGAGCAAGCAGGACGCCACGATCGTCGTGTTTGAGACATCGGTGACGGCCATGGAGGACATCCGGTGGGGGCGCCGCGTGCTGGTGGTGGACACCGGGTTGTACGCGCAGGGTTACCTGGCGGTCGCGCTGGCGGCGGCGGAGCGCCAGACGGGCCAGATGGTCACGTCGGATATTGAGACGGAGGTGGTGTTCTATGGGGCAGGCGCGGCGGAGGTGAGAGCTAGCACGATTGGGGTGGTACTGACATGGGGATGAGTCCACGAGTCGTGGCCATGACGGATGATGGCATGGTAACATATTGCATATTGAAATTTGAATCAGTTCAATAGTAACAGTGCTGGTGACAGGGTCAAGGAGCAGACGTCCTCAATGACCATACTGGCTGATGGTGTTTATTTGATGATGGCATTGTAACAGGGTCAAGGAAACAGGGTTAAGGGGTCATATGTCCTCAATTCTCCCATGACCATTCTGGTGACTCATGATGCCATGCAGGCCGTGTTCCTCCCGTTCTTGTTTGTACAATCGTGGAGTCGAGTGCCTTTCACCGCCTGTTATGGCTGCTGTTTTAGCATGCTTATCGAAACATGCTGCCTTGGTATGCTTTTCTTTACAATCTTATCTGAACATACTGCCTTGGTATGCTTATCTTTACAATCTTATCTTAACATACTGCCTTGACATGCTGCCATAATAAGCTGTCTTAACATGCTTGCGTGACCCCGTCCTTGTTTGTTACGCTCCCCTTCTATTTGTTGCGGTTTCGGGGCCACGCAGGTGACCGACGAGGTCATGCAGCGCGAGGTGTGCCGTGCGGCAGGGAACCCGGTGTGCGGGGACCCGGGGGTGCTCCCAGTGACCGCGTCGGGGTGCCCCTGCTTTGACCGCGCGAGCATCAAATTCCAAGTCATCGGATGGTTCCACCGGCAGGTCGCCTTCACGTACCAGCTGTGGCAGGGAATGAAGGATGCAGAGAGGGACTTGCAGGGATCCTCCTTCAACTGGTCCGTTGCGAGGACTTTCGTTCGATCTTCCATTTATTCAGTGCGAGGTGTCATGCTGAGTGAGGTGTCGTGCGCGGTGTCATGCTGATTGAGGAACGGTAAAAAGCGGCGCAAGAGGAAGGGTAATGTGACGTACATGCAGGGGTCCTCCTTTTACTGGTCAGTGTAATGTGGGTTTTAACCTGGCATCCAATGATGGGTTCAGGGTGCCCTGGTGCTAGGTTAACAGTGCCCCCGCCCCGCCTTGCGGATATTGGGGTGAAAACGGTAAAATGTGGTTTCTCCTTGTAATTAGAAGCGCTCATGTAAGAGTTGATGTGCGTGGTGGAGGGTTGTGCTGTGTCGACAGAGATTGGGAAGTAGGAATTTCAGTAGTGTGTAATGGTCTATTTCTAGTTTCTTGTGAAGGAGGCTCTTCTCCTGCTGTGTTCACTGCTCTCTCTTGCGATTTCTCGTGCCATTGGAATTGGACATGCCTGCCACCTCACTCTGTAGGACATGCCTGTTGGACCATGTTTGGTGGTTGCTGGAAACAAGCTGTAGTTACGGATGCTAGAGGTGCTAGGGGCGGTTCCACACATTTGTAGTTTGTGGACATTGACTCTTCTGTGTGGCATACCTTCGCTCAGCTCCCTGTCACAGCCATCAACCTGAGTAGATAGCCCATACACGCGCATGTTGATTCGGCTCCTCATGGCCCCTTCGATGCCCCCCAATCCTTGACCTTCAACCCTGAACCCTCACGACCCCCCACCTTTGCTTCTTGTCTCATCCACATTGACATCGATTCATTCTTTGTTTCCGTCTTTCTCCCTCCCTCCCTCCCTCCCTCCCTCCCTCCCTCCCTTCCTCCCTTCCTCCCTCCCTCCCTCCCTCCCTCCCTCCTCCCTCCCTCCCTCCCTCCCTCCCTCCCTCCCTCCCTCCCTCCCTCCCTCCCCCTCCCTCCCTCCCTCCTCCCTCCCTCCCTCCTCCCTCCCTCCCTCCTCCTCCCTCCCTCCCTCCCTCCCTCCCTCCCTCCCTCCCTCCCTCCCTCCCTCCCTCCTCCCTCCCTCCCTCCCTCCCTCCCTCCCTCCTCCCTCCCTCCCTCCCTCCCTCCCTCCCTCCTCCCTCCCTCCCTCCCTCCCTCCCTCCCTCCTCCCTCCCTCCCTCCCTCCCTCCCTCCCTCCCTCCTCCTCCCTCCCTCCCTCCCTCCCTCCCTCCCTCCCTCCCTCCTCCCTCCCTCCCTCCCTCCTCCCTCCCTCCCTCCTCCCTCCCTCCCTCCCTCCTCCCTCCTCCTCCCTCCCTCCCTCCCTCCCTCCCTCCCTCCCTCCCTCCCTCCCTCCCTCCCTCCCTCCCTCCCTCCCTCCCTCCCTCCCTCCCTCCCTCTCTCTTTCTTTCTTTCTTTCCGTCCTTCCTTCCATTTCATTTCCTTCCGCATCGCCCCCATCTGGCCACCAATTGGCCCCCACCCCGCAGGAACGTGCACACCGACCTTGACTTCACGGCGACTGTGGCCGAATACATGGCCGTAAGAAGCAAAACCTCACTGAGCGGCATCATCTCCCTCGACACCGCCTACGCGCCCGTGATGCCTGGCATGCTGCCCGCGATCCAGGCCATCGCCCGCGCCGGGAAGGCCGTGTACCTCGCCTACTCGCGCACGCACGAGCCAACGGCCAGCGAGTCCCTGCTGGGGACCGCTGCGAGCATCGACCTGTATGACACCGGGCCAGTGGATGGCACCAACACCAACAGCAGCAGCAGCAGCAGCAGCAGCAGCAGCAGCAGCAGCAGCAGCAGCAGCAGCAGCAGCAGCAGCAGCAGCAGCAGCAGCAGCAGCAGCAGCAGCAGCAGCAGCAGCAGCAGCAGCAGCAGCAGCAGCAGCAGCAGCAGCAGCAGCAGCAGCAGCAGCAGCAGCAGCAGTAGCAGCAGCGGCAGCAGCGGCAGCGGCAGCGGCGGCGGCGGCAGCGGCGGCAACGGCGGCAGTAGTGGCGGCAGCAGCAGTGGGGTTGGGAGCATCGCGCAGGGCGGAAGCATCATCAACGTGGCGGCTGGAAGCATCAACTCCACGGCTCCTGGGACCGCCGTCCCGGACGGCAGCAGTATAACTGGGCTTTCGGCCGTGGTCGCGGGGCCGGCACTGGCCAGCATAGTGCACCAGTCCCTGGAAATTTTCGGTGCGCACGCCGCGGTGGGCGCGGACTTGGTGAGCGCAGGGACCCTGGTCAGCCGCCTCGCGGTGCAGCTGGGTGCACACCATGTGCTGGCAAACAACGCCATGTACACGCTGCCGTGGGCGTGGGAGCTCATGCGCGGTGTTGTCGTGGGCGTCATGGGCGACAAGTACGAGTTCCCGAACGGAACGTGGGCGTGGCCGTTAACGGGGCGCGGCAGCCCGGCCGACCGCACGGGCGCGTGGAGCCTGTTCGTGGCCCCGCAGACAAATCGGACGGTGCAGGTGCGTGAGCGCGGCTCCCTCCTGATTCACAGGACTCGAAGCTAGGTTGCAAAGAAGCTCACTGCTAGGATGCAAGGTGCAGTGCCGGCAGGGATGCGCGCTGGTTCCCTGGTGTGTTCATCATCGGGCGCGGCTGCTTGCTACTCGTGGGATGGTGGGCTGCTTGCTACTGGGATGGTGGGCTGCTTGCTACTGGGATGGTGGGCTGCTTGCTACTGGGATGGTGGGCTGCTTGCTACTGGGATGGTGGGCTGCTTGCTACTGGGATGGTGGGCTGCTTGCTACTGGGATGGTGGGCTGCTTGCTACTGGGATGGTGGGCTGCTTGCTACTGGGATGGTGGGCTGCTTGCTGCTGGGATGGTGGGGGATGCGGCTCTTTCTACCGGGATTGTAGGTAGGAGCGTTGACCTCGCTATCTGCTTAATAGGTATGAGTCGTACCTAGAGATCCGCCAGGCTGCTTGCGTCTGCCACTCGGACTGCTTGCATCAGGAGCCCCTGTCTGTCACTCCTAGTCCACCCGTTACCCCTGGCAGCTTGTGAACGGCGTGACCCGGCTGCGCAGGAATATGTGCCTCCCATCCCTGTTTGATGCTATTGCTCCTATTCAGCGCTCCTGCGCAACCCATGATGTCTTTAACCCGACCCCAGGGGATGAGCGGCGTGATGCGGCGGCACGTCTGCCTCGCGTTCCTTTTCACCGTGGGGCTTCTGGCACTCACTTTCCCTTTGTTAATGTGGGGACCCCATCTATAACACTCCTATCGTTCTCAGGTGATGGATGGGGAGATCCCCATCCCAGGCAGCAACTTCCTCCTGCCCCTGTACAAGCGGCTCGCCCACGATATGCCCGCACCGGACCTGCTCATGCTACAGACGATGGACACCTCCATCGGCCCTGCCACGCTCTCGCTTCTGGCGAACCTGTCGCTGGCCCAGCCGGCGCGCCCACCTGTCAAGCTGATCACCCACAAGTGTTCCGCGTCCGAATTCCTGGCGCTGCTGCGCAACGGCATGCTGCCAGGGGAGGGCCGCCTCATGGGCTGTGTCGACGAGCAGGTGGGCGTGCTAATGTGGTGGTGTAGACAGAATGTGGTGTCGACAGGTGCGGTGGTGTAGACAGCAGCGTGGTGGTGGGTGATGCAGCCCATCGCGGCGTGATTTGGAGAAACAAGTATTAGTGGGTACAAGTATAAGTGGGTACATGTAGAGGGGATTCATAGGTGTTTGCTCAATTTCACAAGTCTTCAAATGAGTAAAAAAAAAATCTTTCAGATCTGAGGGTACCTAAAGCTGGACTGTTGCAGGCAGCATGTAGACCATGAAAATAGACCACCCACGAAAATTGGGCTCATTCTGAGCTCAAATGGTGACATGTGACAGCATACATGTGCAGTTTTTCGTCATTTCCCCCCTTTACTTACATGAAACAAATATGAATAGTGGACAAATGAACTCATTTCAGGCTGGATTCTTGCAGGCAGCATGTAGACCATGAAAATAGACCACCCACAAAAATTGGGCTCATTCTGAGCTCAAATGGTGACATGTGACAGCATACATGTGCAGTTTTTCGTCATTTTCCCCCTTTTCTTACATGAAACAAATATGAATAGTGGACAAATGAACTCATTTCAGGCTGGATTCTTGCAGGCAGCATGTAGACCATGAAAATAGACCACCCACAAAAATTGGGCTCATTCTGAGCTCAAATGGTGACATGTGACAGCATACATGTGCAGTTTTTCGTCATTTTCCCCCTTTTCTTACATGAAACAAATATGAATAGTGGACAAATGAACTCATTTCAGGCTGGATTCTTGCAGGCAGCATCTAGACCATGAAAATAGACCACCCACAAAAATTGGGCTCATTCTGAGCTCAAATGGTGACATGTGACAGCATACATGTGCAGTTTTTCGTCATTTTCCCCCTTTTCTGACATGAAACAAATATGAATAGTGAACAAATGAACTCATATCAGGCTGGATTCTTGCAGGCAGCATTTATACCATGAAAATAGACCACCCACAAAAATTGGGCTCATTATGAGCTCAAATGGTGACATGTGACAGCATACATGTGCAGTTTTTCGTCATTTTCCCCCTTTTCTTACATGAAACAAATATGAATAGTGAACAAATGAACTCATTTCAGGCTGGATTCTTGCAAGCAGCATCTAGACCATGAAAATAGACCACCCACAAAAATTGGGCTCATTCTGAGCTCAAATGGTGACATGTGACAGTGTAAATATGCAGCTTTTCGTCATTTGCACCGGTTTCTTACATGAAACAAATAGGAATCATGACCAAATGAACTCATATCGAGCTGCCAGGATTCTTGCAAGCAACATTTAAACCATAATACTACACCACCTACAAAAATTGGGCTCATTATGAGCTCAAATGGTGACATGTGACAGTATAAATATGCAGTTTTACGCCATTTTCATCGTTTTCTTACACGAAATAAATAGGAATCATGACCAAATGAGCTCATATCGAGCTGGATTCTTGCAAGCTACATTTAAACCATAATACTAGACCACCTACAAAAATTGGGCTCATTATGAGCTCAAATGGTGACATGTGACAGTATAAATATGCAACCTTTTGTCATTTGCACCGGTTTCTTACATGAAACAAATAGGAATCATGAACCAATGAACTCATATCCAGCTGGATTCTTGCAAGCTACATTTAAACCATAATACTACACCACCTACAAAAATTGGGCTCATTATGAGCTCAAATGGTGACATGTGACAGTATGAATATGCAGTTTTACGCCATTTGCACCGGTTTCTTACATGAAACAAATAGGAATCATGACCAAATGAACTCATATCAAGCTGGATTCTTGCAAGCAACATTTAAACCATAATACTAGACCACCTACAAAAATTGGGCTCATTCGATCTGAGCTCAAATGGTGACATGTGACAGTATATGAAAAGAGACAACAAACGTGGACTGAAGCATTGGCACGCTGAGCCCCGTGCATGTCTGAGACCAGTTGTCTGAAAAGAGACAACAAACGTGGCAGCATGGCACGCCGAGCCCCGTGCATGTCTGAGACCAGTTGTCTGAAAAGAGACAACAAACGTGGAAGCATGGCACGCCGAGCCCCGTGCATGTCTGAGACCAGTTGTCTGAACTGAAACGTAAAAAGCGCGGATCCGCGTAAGGCGCGATGTCTACTGGCTCAGGACAGTATATATATATAAGTAACATTTAAACTCAGCCCAGTTTTGACGTCATTTCCAACTGAAAAAATTATTAATTAAATAATTCATTGATAAAACACGCGCTCCTATTGGGGAGTCGCAGAGCACAATAATACATGTTAAAGTGCTTTTCATCCCTGTATGTTGCACGCTGGGATCTAAAACTGAAAAATTTAAACTCACATCAATAAGGCTAGTCTGAGTCTGAGTCATCAATTATGTGGGGAGGGCGGCGCTTGTGGCGCGGGGTCGCCTTCGCTTGCTTGCTAGCCGTGCCCCGGTGTGCGACCTGCTTCGATCCGAACGCACTCTACTATCTCCGCCTAACCTCGCGCAGTCGAGTCGGGTGGCAGATTGGGTAACTCTACACCTGGGCATGCGCAAAGCGCAGCTCGCACCTCATCTAACCCTACTATTTCATCGTCCCCGTCTGTGTAGAGCACATGGACCATGTTGTGCTCCTTATTAAACGCCGTCACATGGGCATGATACCGCTTCTCCCCTGAGTTTGGGCCTGAAAATATCTTGCATACCGGGGTCCCCACCAACCATTCCGGCTCGTGCACGTCCATGACATGCGATTTGAAAAGTGCCATCGCCGTCTTCTCCGCCATCGCTGATTCCGTTTTCTGTGCTTATTCCGTTTTCCCACCCCTCATGTTTCGCGCACATACGAAAAGGACTTGAATTTCCTTGCTAACAGGTCGGTCTCGGCAATTCATCTTGCATTCACTGGAATTCATTCATCGAAGCCCCGAGACTGCCCGTCCAGTCTGAACATACGAAAAGGACTTGAATTTCCTTGCTAACAGGTCGGTCTCGGCAATTCATCTTGCATTCACTGGAATTCACTCATCGAAGCCCCGAGACTGCCCGTCCAGTCTGAACATACGAAAAGGACTTGAATTTCCTTGCTAACAGGTCGGTCTCGGCAATTCATCTTGCATTCACTGGAATTCACTCATCGAAGCCCCGAGACTGCCCGTCCAGTCTGAACATACGAAAAGGACTTGAATTTCCTTGCTAACAGGTCGGTCTCGGCAATTCATCTTGCATTCACTGGAATTCACTCATCGAAGCCCCGAGACTGCCCGTCCAGTCTGAACATACGAAAAGGACTTGAATTTCCTTGCTAACAGGTCGGTCTCGGCAATTCATCTTGCATTCACTGGAATTCACTCATCGAAGCCCCGAGACTGCCCGTCCAGTCTGAACATACGAAAAGGACTTGAATTTCCTTGCTAACAGGTCGGTCTCGGCAATTCATCTTGCATTCACTGGAATTCACTCATCGAAGCCCCGAGACTGCCCGTCCAGTCTGAACATACGAAAAGGACGAATTTCCTTGCTAACAGGTCGGTCTCGGCAATTCATCTTGCATTCACTGGAATTCATTCATCGAAGACCCGAGACTGCCCGTCCAGTCTGAACTTCATACTACCGTTGTACGAAATTCAGATCACTGCACGAACCTCGAGGATTGTCAATGAATGCCCATGAATTTCATTTGGTCGCACAAAAATGTTTTATTCAAGAGAACAGTGGCAATGGCATCAAACTGCATTGTTTTCCTTTCATTTGTCACCTTTTGAGCTGTAAACAGTCTATTTTGATGGTCTACATGCTGCTTACAAGTTTCCAGCCTGATCTGAGTTCATTTGTTCAATATTCATATTTGTTTCATGTAAGATAACCGAGAAAATGACGAAAAACTGCACATGTATGCTGTCACGTGTCACCATTTGAGCTCAGAATGAGCCCAATTTTTGTGGGTGGTCTATTTTTATGGTCTAGATGCTGCCTGCAAGAATCCAGCCTGAAATGAGTTCATTTGTTCACTGTTCATATTTGTTTCATGTAAGAAAAGGGGGAAAATGACGAAAAACTGCACATGTATGCTGTCACATGTCACCACTTGAGCTCAGAATGAGCCCAATTTTTGTGGGTGGTCTATTTTCATGGTCTAGATGCTGCCTGCAAGAACCCAGCCTGATATGAGTTCATTTGTTCACTGTTCATATTTGTTTCATGTAAGAAAAGGGGGAAAATGACGAAAAACTGCACATGTATGCTGTCACATGTCACCATTTGAGCTCAGAATGAGCCCAATTTTTGTGGGTGGTCTATTTTCATGGTCTAGATGCTGCCTGCAAGAATCCAGCCTGATATGAGTTCATTTGTTCACTATTCATATTTGTTTCATGTAAGAAAAGGGGGAAAATGACGAAAAACTGCACATGTATGCGGTCACATGTCACCATTTGAGCTCAGAATGAGCCCAATTTTTGTGGGTGGTCTATTTTCATGGTCTAGATGCTGCCTGCAAGAACCCAGCCTGATATGAGTTCATTTGTTCACTGTTCATATTTGTTTCATGTAAGAAAAGGGGGAAAATGACGAAAAACTGCACATGTATGCTGTCACATGTCACCATTTGAGCTCAGAATGAGCCCAATTTTTGTGGGTGGTCTATTTTCATGGTCTAGATGCTGCCTGCAAGAATCCAGCCTGATATGAGTTCATTTGTTCACTATTCATATTTGTTTCATGTAAGGAAAGGGGGGAAATGACGAAAAACTGCACATGTATGCGGTCACATGTCACCATTTGAGCTCAGAATGAGCCCAATTTTTGTGGGTGGTCTATTTTCATGGTCTAGATGCTGCCTGCAAGAATCCAGCCTGATATGAGTTCATTTGTTCACTGTTCATATTTGTTTCATGTAAGAAAAGGGGGAAAATGACGAAAAACTGCACATGTATGCTGTCACATGTCACCATTTGAGCTCAGAATGAGCCCAATTTTTGTGGGTGGTCTATTTTCATGGTCTAGATGCTGCCTGCAAGAATCCAGCCTGAAATGAGTTCATTTGTTCACTATTCATATTTGTTTCATGTAAGAAAAGGGGGAAAATGACGAAAAACTGCACATGTATGCGGTCAAATGTCACCATTTGAGCTCAGAATGAGCCCAATTTTTGTGGGTGGTCTATTTTCATGGTCTACATGCTGCCTGCAAGAACCCAGCCTGATACGAGTTCATTTGTCCACTGTTCATATTTGTTTCATGTAAGAAAAGGGGGAAAATGACGAAAAAATGCACATGTATGCTGTCACATGTCACCATTTGAGCTCAGAATGAGCCCAATTTTTGTGGGTGGTCTATTTTCATGGTATAAATGCTGCCTGCAAGAATCCAGCCTGAAATGAGTTCATTTGTCCACTATTCATATTTGTTTCATGTAAGAAAAGGGGGAAAATGACGAAAAACTGCACATGTATGCTGTCGCATGTCACCATTTGAGCTCAGAATGAGCCCAATTTTTGTGGGTGGTCTATTTTCATGGTCTGAAGGCTGGATGACCCCTGCTTTATTGACAAATATAAGGATTTAATCACATGTGGAAAAATTGAGTAAAATTTATGAAATTGAGCAAACACTTATGAATCCCCTCGTAGGAGTAATCATGTAAAGTATGGGCTGCATGGATGAGGGGATGAGCAAATGTAAGTATGGCCTCTGGTACGATCTGGTTTGTAGAAAGGGGCTGTAATGGAATAAATAAACCCCATGCATCTACAACTCTCTCTTATCACATGCTTGTGCAAGGCTTTTTCTCTCTCTGCCCCTTCCTCCCTTCCCTCCCACTCTATCCCCCCCCCCCCTCTTGCCCCGACTGCTTTTCTCCCTAGCCCAGTGCGATTCCACTTATTCCCAGTCACATTCTTATCACATGACCACCCACCCACCGCCTTCCCTCTCGCACAATACCACAGCCCTACCTGTCCACCTACCTGTCCGCGACCGTTGCCGCGCTGGAGCAACAGACGGGCGAGCGCATCGTGGGGGAGGTGCGCACCGAGCGGCTGCTGCGCTACGACCAGCTGCCGCAGAATTTCGCCTCCCGTGCCGGATGCGAGCTTGTCGGTTTCCGCGACGGAGTCAAGGTCGAGACGCTAGGCGCCTTCTACCCAGTATGCGAGTCCAAGCGCGGCTGCATCCGCGCGTTCTCGCTCTCGCAAAACATTGCCCCGCTCGATTACATCAAGTGCTCCAGCCACGGGACCTGCCATTCGTCGACCGACGAAACTGGCGGTGCCGACGAGCACGATTCCACGGTGGACTACCCCCAGGGCGCCTGCCACTGCAACCCTGGCTGGGGGGGCGAGTTCTGTGAGATGGCGGTCATGGTGGACGACTCGCCGCCGTCACCGCCCTTGTCCCGCGGTGACGACCGTGGGATCAAGATCCTGATCGCGGTGTTGCTCTCGAGCATGGGCGCCACGGGCCTGGCTGCGCTGCCCATCATGTACCGCCGCAAGCACCAGCGGGCCGAGGTGGTGGAGGAGTTCCTGCGCAAGAGGAGCCCGCCGGGCAGGGAGGCGCTCATCACCGTCGTCATCACCGGTGGGTGGTGGTCGTGGGCTCATCACGCGTAGTCATCACTAGTGGGTGTTGTTTACAAGCTCTTGCTCTTTCTATGGGCACGCTCTGCTTATTCTCCCTCCGTTCACTAGTCATGCTCCATTTTTTTCACTATTCGTGCTTCTCCAAGGTGGGCAATATGTTGTCTGTGCTCAATCCTGTACGCTCGCTTCCCGTTTTCTTTGCTTTGCTTTGCTCTCTCTCTCTCTCCCCGCCCCCCCCCCCCAGCCTACTCTTTCTTTACTCGTGCTCAATTCGACTCCTATTTGTTCATTGTTTAGCTTGCAAAAGAGGCTGGAAGGGGGCTGCCCAGCAGTGCTATTTCTTTACAATTTACTTAAGGTCGCTCACACACGCATGTAATGCATGTGGATAAACCGCAATATCACATGGCAGTGGTTCTTGACAGCTGCATAAACTATAAAACAATAACTAGTATCGTTCACAGCTAGGCATAGCATGAGGCCATTAAACAACCATCACATCCTCTTCGTCAAGCTCTACTCTCTAGAGCTTGTCGCGGCCCTGCCTGCCCTTCATTTAATCTAAACAGCCTACCCAGGCTAGCAACCTAGGTCGACGATATTTTCCGTTGCTTCCGGAACAGTTTCTCCAGCTTGCTTTTTAAACAGGGCATCTGCGGTACTCGTCTTGAAACCTGCAAAAACGTGTTTCTTTGACATTCTCTAGCTCAACACTACCTAAGCATCGCACGCCGCCATTCTAGAAACAATTTCGCATGCAATATTTTATCACTGAAGTTGCCACACGGCCAGAGGTTCGGAGGTTATTTTTCATGCCCTGGTCCTGCCTTACTCGTCTCACAAGAATTTTGTCCAGGTTTTGAGTTCAGTACCTCATCAGTACTTCAGTTTTGGTACCGGTGGACTGAAATTGTCCTGAACCGTACTGTCTTTCCAAAACAACTCTAGTATGAACTGTCCTGCAGCGTACCTAGGATTCAATTGGTACGGGCTGACGGCCTGACGCCGCGCCACTGGACGTCAGGTCTGGCGTCTTTATGGGAAAATGTGACTTGCGTGGTTGATGATTGATGAATACCCTAAACATTTCGTCAAACCGGTTGACGAATCGCGGAACATATTCGTCAATCGAATTGACGAGTTGGTTGGCGAATGTGGTTGATGAATTGCCCAAAATGGTTGACTTTTTTACACCTAATTTCGAAATTCTTCAACCAGCTGACGATTTCATCCCGTGAGTAAAAGCACTGCTGCCCAGCCAGCTGTAGATATGGTTGTCATTTAATGACAAGTCTCTGGTTGGGCTGTACTCTACTAGCGACCATGCACATTTTTTGTATAGATGTCTGGCAGCGGCATGAGCCACGTTGTAGAGGGTCGGGTGAGTTTGGGGGCCACTGCCCACCTTTTCGTGGAATGCTTGTCATCCTGCTCAAGCCATGTCCCACGATATGACCTTAGCCACATATTGCTAACCAGGGTCAATGCTTATAGTTCATGCTAATGCGGAAGTTTGACTTGCCTCGTTGGAATCCTTGGTCGTTTGTGCCCCCCCTGCCAGATGTCGAGGGGTCCACGCCGTTGTGGGAGTCCAGCCCAGAGGCCATGAAGAAAGCACTGGCCATCCACCATTGTGTGAGTCGTGGGTTCAAGTATTGTTGGGATTGTGCACGATGTTTGGTATTGGGTCAGCCCTGGTGGAACCAGTGCTTTTGTTAGTAGGGTGTGCCGGAACCGAACCCAGCTGCTCATCTCGCACAAGACTCAAAGTGCCCACAGCGCTACCCAGTGATGAAGGCCGGCATCTCAGGGTGGGATGGTAGCGGATATGCTGCTAGCCAGATATTGTGGGAGGCGAGCTGATTATCTGTTGTGGTTGAAGTTGTGAAGCAGTTTGGCGTTGATTAGTGATGCTTAGTCAATGAACCTGTCCAAGCTTTCTCTCTGTCTCTCTCTGTGTGTGTCTCTCCCTCCCTTCCTCCCTCTCTCTCTCTCTCTCTCTCTCTCTCTCTCTCTCTCTCTCTCTCTCTCTCTCTCTCTGCGTGTGTGTGTGTTGTCTCTCTCTCTCTCTCTCTCTCTCTCTCTCTCTCTCTCTCTCTCTCTCTCTCTCTCTCTCTCTCTCTCTTTCTGTCTCTCTCTCTCTCTCTCTCTCTCTCTCTCTCTCTCTCTCTCTCTCTCTCTCTCTCTCTCTCTCTCTCCCTCCCCCTCCCTCTGTCCCTCTCTCTTTCTGTCAGCACACGCACATGCGCACATACACACACACACACACACAAATCTGCGTCATCCTGCCCTCAGCTTCTGCGCACGTTCAGCATATCACGTGCCCATATTATATGGGTGGCTATCTCATCTCACCTATCGTCACAACATCCCCCTGCCCCCTCCCCCCCCCTCCCGCAGCTGCTCCGCTCGCTCCTGCCCAAGTACCACGGCTACGAGAGCGACACGGAGGGTGACTCCTTCTCCGTCATCTTCCACGACCCAGTCGACGCCCTCGGCTGGGCCATGGATGTCCAGCGCCACCTGCTCTTCCCTACAAAGCTGCCTCAGAACACAAACCCCCAGGGCGTTCAGACACCCCTCAAGCCGAGACCCTGGCGATCGAGTTCCGAAGAGACCGCCTTGGGGGACTGGCCGATGGAAATTCTGGATTCCGAAGTTGCCGCCGAGGTGAAAGACCCAGACGATGGGTCGGTCCTCTACCGGGGCCTGCGCGTGCGCATGGGCATTCATACCGGCACGCCGGAATCATGCAACCTGCACCCGAACGGGCGGCATCACTACCAAGGCCAGATGGTGGAGATGACGAAAGCGATCTCCAACGCGGCGACATCTGGCGGCCAGGTTCTCATGTCCATGGCGGCGTGGCAGGCACTCGGCATCAACCACCCTTCTGTCGTCTGCCACCACATGGGCCTGCACGAGGTGGGTGCTGATTATGCAGTAGCAGGTATCCCTACCTCTTGTCTGCCACCACATATGCCTGCACGAGTTGGGTGCACATGGGTTATGAATAGGTACGTTTACTATCTGCCATCTGCCACCAGATGGGCCCGCACGAGGTGGGTGTCTATGGGCATGCCAATGGGTATGTTCAGGTGAGATTGTACAGTTCACGAGCATGTGCTACTGCATGATTAGGTGCAATGTTTGCATAGACGTAGTAATCATGGATTGGTGGTATAATGCCCTGAGGGGTCGGAGTTTTGCTGCGGATACCCGCAGTAGTGTAGTTACCCTAGGCAGGCCGATTGCATCGTGAAAGGCAGCCCATGGCTGGTACTACTGGCGTTAGCTCCGTTCACTCCCAGGCCAGGGTGACTGCAAATATTCTCTCTCTATCTATCTATCTATCTATCTATCACACACACACACACACTCACACACACACGCACCTTTACATCAAATTCCTTAGTGCGGTCCCTCTTGCTTTTCGCTTGGCATGGAATCGTGCCCTTTCGTCTGCATGCCATGGCCGCTCATAAATGCGTGTCACCGGCGGCCTTGCCACCCGCTGTGCTCCAACGAGCCCCCTTGTATTGCCCCTCTTATACTGCCATATGTACTGTTTCATTCCAAGAGTCATACTTTCGTTCGGTCGATTCCCTTGCGTGCGCGCGACAGTCGGCTCAATGGGTCCTAGTTGGGCTCTAACGACCCCTTTTTCGCCTTCCCCTTGTGCTGCCACATGCGTTGTTCCTCCCCCTCCACTAGGAAGGGGGGTGTGACATTTTGTGATATTTTGTGACATATCACGTGACATTCTGTGATGTGGATGTGACAAAATGTGACACTTTGTGATTTTTTGTGACAAAACTGTGATATTCTGTGACATTTCGTGACAAATCATGTGATAAAACCAGCATATTCTGTGATTATCTTTGTGACAAAAACAAGGAAATTATCAAAAAATATCAATGTCACGACTTGACAAAACGCACTGACAAAATCCGTGACATTATCACTGATATATCACGAAAAAAAGGGTGACAAATCCGTGACATTATCACTGATATATCACGAAAAAAAGGGTGACAAATCCGTGACATTATCACTGATATATCAGGAAAAAAGGGTGACAAAATCCGTGACATTGTCACTGATATATCAGGAAAAAAGGGTGACAAAATCCGTGACATTGTCACTGATAAATCTAGGGAGAAAACAGTGACATAAAACCACGGGCGATCATGACATATCACACAGATATATCGTGACATGTCACACAGATATATCAGAACACATTCCAAAGCAAAACGGATGAAAAGCACGCCTCGCGATTTCTTTATTACAAATATAAAGATAAATGTAACAGATCTTCATTCTTCAGTCTTGATTCTTCATTCTTCAACAGTGATTATCGATCAGTGACAATTTGCAAACGCCGGCTTGGCGCTTGTCGTTGCGTGACAGAAATCTCGGAATGTTCCTGGAATGCATTAAAAAACGCACATGCGCAAGAAACATGAACGGATGGTTGGTGTCAATTGTCTCATCTGCCACCGCACCCTAGTAACCAATTCATGAACAAGAAAGCGCTCGGTATAGATCAAGAAAACAAAAACAAACATGCGCAGCCGTAGTGCCTAGATGACGATGTCAAGTGGACGACGACGAGGAGGCCGGCACCTTGTCTCCCTGTGAGCAGAAAAAAAAGGCAAGTTTAAACACTCAAGATGTGTCATAGCCTTTCACAGCCTCGATCAATAGAAATGTTGCACATCAAAATCAACGTGTTGCCTAGAACATCCTTGAATGGGTTTCAAGAACAGCAAGGCGGCCTCCCCCCCCGCAAACTCATAATCCCAGTGTTTACAACCCCCTCATGAGGGGGTTGTAAAATTGCAATCACTCATTAAAAAAAATAAAAATAAATCCCAGTTTCACACACTGCCCACTCATAAATAATCCCAGGTTCTGACAGCCCCCGCTCAGCCCACTCATGAACAACCCAGTTTAGACCCCCCCACTCATACACTATCCCAGTTTCCCACAGCCCCCACTCAGCCCACTCTGACATAAACCACCCCAGTTTAGACCCCCCTCTCATAAATAACCCCAGTTTCCCACAGTCACCACTCAGCCACCCATAAACCACCCAGTTTCCAACCCGCCCCCCCTCATAAATAATCCCAATGGTTTTCAACCCCCTCAATCAGTAATCAAAAACAAAAAAATCCCACTTTTCACACACTGCCTACTCATAAATAATCCCAGTTTATGACAGCCCCTGCTCAGCCCACTCATAAACAATCCAGTTAAATACAACCCCCCACCCACACATTATCCCAGTTTCCCACAGCCCCACTCAGCCCACTCTGACATAAACCACACCAGTTTAGACCCCCCCTCTCATAAATAACCCCAGGTTCCTACAGCCCCCCACTCAGCCCACTCATAAACCACCCATGCAGTTTACAACCTCCCCCTCATATTAACCCCAGTTCTCCACAGCCCCCGGGGGCTATGAAAAACGAGTGCGCCACTCAGCCACCTCAAATGCCACCGAGTTTACAGTCCCCCCCCCCCCATAAATAATCCCAAGTGTTTACAACCTCCTCAACCAGTTGTTAAAAAAAAAAAAAAAACAGTTTCACACACTGCCCACTCATAAATAATCCCAGTTTCCGACAGCCCCCGCCCAGCCCACATAAATAACGCGGCTGACAACCCCCCAACAGCCCCCGCTCAGCCCACTAAAAAACAACCCAGTTTACAGCCCCTCCACTCATAAATAACCCCAATTTCCCACAGCCCCCACTCTGCCCACTCATGAACTACCCCTGTTTGCAACCCCCCAAATCACACCACTCATAACCATGTCCAGGTTTACAACCCCACCCACTCCTGAGACTTACTTCAGGGGTTGCATGGGAGACATCGGCCGCCTTTCTGGCTGCAATCATTGCCTCCTTCTTGGCAAGGAGCGCGGCCAGCGCCGCCTCTACCGAGGCCATGTCTTCATCTGCTCTTTGCGCAGGCAACATGGATGATGGCACCGATGCTGTGGCGGTTGTTGAAGGGAGTGCTGTCGGGGGCAGGATTGTCGGCGCTGCCGGCGGTGGTGGTGCTGCTGCAGGCAGCTTTGCGAGCTTCGTGCACGGCTGCACTCTTGGATCGGCAGCGCTGCGTTTCTCTCGGCGTGAACCGGCCTTCACTACGCTTCCCATTTCAAATCGATGACCATTGAAGCCTAATTTGACTAAAAATGAGATTGCTGAAGGGCACTAACATTGTAAGGGTGACCAAGTGAGACCCTAGCACTACTATTATGAAGATACCAAAGACCAAGAAACCACGAAATTGGATATTATGAGCAACATGTTGAAAGAAGCAAAGCTCATAACTGCGTGTGCTACCAACTCCCTTGCTGCCCCCATGAGGAATTATTAGCCCCCCTCCGCCTGTCCCATGATAAGGAATACATAACTAACTGACTGACAAGGAATACGCAACACAATCACAATGATTAGAAAGGAGCTATGGCGTTTCAGAGAAAAAATGATTTTCTTACAAAACCTTAAGCGTGCTGCTCTCAGTCAGTGTTCCAACAAAAAGTTCTGGTTCAAGATAACTTGTCCAGTGGTGTGACTCTTTGGAGGTTTTATCCCAAAGGACGAGCCTCAAAGTTGATCACACATGTCTCCTAGAGCCCAATGACTGAACTCCTAATAAAAATAGGCACAAGGATTTTTCTCATATATATTAGACAGTGTCATTTTTACAATTTGCTAACAAGGTTAAAAGCGCTGATTGTCAACAAAAAGGAGCTGATGGAAAGTGCAGCAGAGATGGGGTCAATGGGGGAAAACCGGAGAAAGTCGCGGCAGACGGGATGTAAATAGCAGAAAGACAGTTTACGGCTTTCAACAACAAAGAAGCCTTATGAAAAAATGCAACGCATGTGTGTTTAAATGTAGGCGGAGCATGATTGCAAAAATGCCAAGTAATTGGAGTTAGAAACAGGAAGAACTGGATGCATTCTAGCAATGCCACATACAGCACGTCGATAACAAAGTACAGACTCCAGGTATGCGATGGTACCCACTACTCACCACAAGTCTCGACCAGGAGCTAGCCTGCCATTCGCGGGTAGGCCGCAGGTGAGGCCAGCCCAACGGTATCAGTCACCCGCAGGTACACGCGCAATTGAAGAGGAAAACGGCAATTCGAAGGCACACATAAGATGCCGAGCGCAGAAAGCACCATGGTATTGAAAGCCTTCAGAGAATACATATTCAAAGCTCTCAAAGACATGGCCAGCTTTACCCGGCCGCCATGAAATGGCCTCATACACATGAGCACGGCATGCTAACCGCTGTAAAAGAAGCTGGCAGAATTTTGCTAACCTTAGCGGCTAAGGAGCTTGGCGGCAGGTTCCGGAGATCTTGCTTGCGCTGTGTTTCAGCGTAAAGAACGGCTTGATTCAGAACTGGATATGATGTGTCTCAGTCCCTCATTGCTACCTCCATGCTTAATTAAACTCGACATACATCCTAAGTGCACCTACATCATGATCCAAACTGCTACGCCGCAATTGCTAGAGAAATCACGTCGTTTCGTGGACCTGCAGCCCCGTTTGTTATTGCACACTCTGTGGTTACATAAAACTAGGTGGCCCCTTCGCTCGAGCGTACCCTCAGCCCCTCACTGCCTTAGCCATTGCGTGCACCTAGTCGTTTGCCATCGGTTTCGGCGTAATATTTGAATTTTGCGCAAGGATCCTGACGGGTTGATTCCAGACTTGCGCATGTTGCGAAAGATTTTTGTCCATTCATTCCAGACTCCCAAGCTAGGGGCTGCTGTGGACTGTAGTCTGAACGGTACGGCTAACAGTTACGATTCCAGGCCAGCGGTCCCAACCAAGCGATACTAGAGAGTCATGTCAGTCGTCTTTTTACTAGTTTCGTCAGTCAGTTATTCCTAATGTATGGCAAAATGCAAACTTCTACTTGGGGCGAGATGTAGTAGCGGAGAAATCGGAAGGGGACGTGGGCAGGGGGGGGGGCGGGAAGTACGACTGATGCCATCTACCGTACGTTATTATCGTCACAAAGCGAGTGACTGACGATAGTAAAGGCCTAAAGGGCCTCTAATGACGACAGTAATGACGATAGTATTTGGCACTAATGATTGATGACAGGAAGAGCGACGACACCAGACTTTGCGACGTTGATGGGACTTGGCGAATTGCGAGCCCTAATTCCAGTGGTTGCGCGGGTGTTACGGTTGAAGTTGAAGTTAAGACGACGCGAAAAAAAAAAGACCTTAGAGTTGCACATCTATCCACGCTGCACAGGTGGGAAAGGTGGAAGGGAGCTGCGATCGGCTCGCAGCCAAGGCGGGATTATGTGCCTTTTGATTTCCAGCAATGTCGCTTCTGTATGAACGCACGTGGTGGTTGGAATAGGAGCATAGGCTCACTGATGACCGTCGTGATTTATGTAGCCATTAGGGCGTCGTCTCAAATGAATTCAGGAGCGAGCTCGGACAAGGCTACAAGCAGCCATCGGGGGAGAAACATAGGCATGGTCTAGAATAAAGCTTTAATCGATCTGTTCGCTCAGTGGTACGCACAGCACATTCGGACATCCAGAAGCTGCCCACTCTTTACCAGTTGAGGTGAGCAAGGAATTCCTCGCCTGAAATACTAATAAGTTTGCATCGACTTTAACATGCATGCCGTACGCACGTGGCATTCTCACGTATCGCCCTAGGGCCAAGGCTGCTGTGGGCCGCTCGGTTTCATGCCAAGTTAGCCGTGCTTGCCATGAATGCTGCAGCAGTTTCACTATCTCATTCGTACAAGGTCAATAGACTATGCAAACGACATCTGATTTAGTTTTCATGAAGGGCATAACCTTGTTCAGATTGAGAGTTGCATGACATGGGCTGCTCTTGCGCCACTTTCCTTGTCTTAACCAACTGATTCTCTGTTTATGCTTTCGGTCGTTATACATTCGTATGTGTGCATCTGTGTTGCCATTGTGGTGTCAATTTTGCGCGTGTACTTGTGATGCCTAATACCGTTGGGCTTGCACGCGGCCCCATCGCATGTGGCAGCGACAAGCTCTTGGTCGCCTGTCCAGCGCGGCGAATTCTTGATGGTGAGCAACGGTGATCATTCTTTATGTAGTGCTCATTCCTCAAATTATCAACGTGCTGTGCGCGTCAGCCACCATTGGCCTTGTTCTTCCAGCTTCCGTGCATGATTTTTTTGTAGCCCGCTGGTGATGCTCTCAGCTACAAATAGTTGGCATTATTCGTACCAATTCCTTCGCTGTCGGTAGAACCTTCTTTGCAATCCAGTAGCCTCGGCTGACATTCCTGGCATTGCTGGACTATGTCTCGCTTCCTTGCATGGGTAGCATCTTTGCATATTTATCCTTTTTGCTCAGATCACAGCTTTTTGTCATTCCCTCCCCCCCCACACCCCACCCTGAACGACTCCTGCTAGTGTCAATTGCAGACGTAGAGCCTTCAGCCTCGTTAGAGTTCATCCTACCTGTAACGGGGCATATTGTTGGTTGATTGGCCTTGCTTTTTCTTGGCACTAATCACGCGTTTCTTTCTTATTGCCGTATTAACCATACAGAGATTGCAATGAAGTAGATTGTGAGGCCTCTTGGGATGTTAGGGAACCTTTGCGACTCCAGGATTCCTGGGTGTGCAGTTCCCTACAACTTGTGAGGCATGTAGATACAATTTAGGTGAACATCCATGGCCAATTTTTTTCTCGAGCACCCCTGTCTCTCTCTTGGCCCAGTATCTCACCTTCTTTGTCCTAAAACTAGGCCGGTACTCATAGATAGCCACGCAACTGCTGCGATCTCCCCCGCATCCTTACATACAAGTGAACTGAAGTCATGCAAAGTTGACAGTTGTTGGCGCGTCCAGCGCGTGGCTTCATCTCACTAACAAATTTTTGTGTGTACCGATGCGTGCTTTGCCGGATGATGTATTTTTGTCTTGCATGCAGGCAATATACCTAACACAGTCGGGCTGGGCACATCCGTCAGTCCAACACGGCGAGAGGCCACATGCGGATGCAGATTTTGTAGGCTCTGAGCCTTGGTCACATTGCCGTAGCACTCGACAGTGTCCTGTGATTGTTTCTAGAGAGTCATCCAGATATTTCAGCAATGGTGGCTGGGACAGCCCTCGTAATGGTTTCAGTGATGATGAGGATGATGACTTTGATGACGAGGACTGTTGAGCCCCGTTGTGCTTGTCGGTCAACAGATTTTATATTGCATTTGTGAGATGATTGTGGGTGTCCATTTTGCACACCACCCACAGCCATGCTTGAGTGCACCGTTCCTTGTGTGTGTATCAATACAGTTGGTGTTCGTATTTGATCAGTTGTGCCATTTCATCGGGTTGTTGCATGCCATCTGAACATGTTCACTCCCCGTTGCCATTTTATCATACCAGTGTTGTGAGCTCAGAGCAATGGATGCATGATGCAGTGTTGTGATTTAGTGTAGATATTGACGATGCCACCTTTGATCAGCATGATGGATGCTTGGCCAGCGATGGGTCGGAGGTTGACACTTGATGACCGTGATGACGATTGCCCTGAATGTTCAATATTGGTGTTTTTCTTAACATCCCAGTCGATATTTTTGCAATAAACCATGTCTCCCACGGCACATGACATTGTGGTGCATTTTATCATGCACCTAAGGGTGTTTCCAGCTTGTTTTGTCAGTTCCTTTCAGTACCCCCCTCTGGTTTTTCAAGTTGTCACCTGCGCTTAAGAACTTTCTCAGTGGCGAGTTCTTGGTGTCATCCTTTGAAAGCTTGCCCCGTACCGCTGCACGTGTTGTCTCTCCTGGCATTGCCACCTTGCCGTGTCCCACCTTGGCCTTTTCCTTCTCCATCTCTGCTGCGGCATGCACGCACTTCCTTGCTGCGGATGTGCATTATGCGTGCTTTGTGATATATCACTTCCCCTGAGTGGTTGTGATTTATCACCTTATCACATTTTGTTTTTCTGTGGGTTTGTGACATTTTGTGACACTTAAACATTTTGTGATAATGACGTTATCACAAAATATGCTGGTTTTATCACGTTTGTCACGTTTTGTCACAATCATGACATGTCTCGATCACAATTTGTCACAGTTTTATCACATTTTGTCACATTTTGTCACGTTTTATCATTTTTTTATCACAAAATGTCACAAAAGTGACATTTTGTGATAAAAAAATATCACAAAATGTCACAGACCCCTTCCTAGTGTCCCTCTTCATGCTGGCAACGATCCGTATTCGCTGGCAGGTGGGCGAGAAGCTCCCCCCCATCCACCTGATGCAGGTGCTCCCTGAAGAGCTTCTCAAGCGTGCCCCCTTTGCGCCGCTCAAATCCAAGCAGCTGCGCCCGTCCTTCTTCGACGCGCCCGCCGCTGACTGCTACGTGAAGGGCGTGCAGCCGACCGCCCCGATAGTCATCGCGTTCATCTACGTGGGCGGTGCCAAGCTGCTGCGTGGTTGCCCTGCATACCAACAAGCCGTGCACTAGCTGCTGGTGGAGTTCGTGCAGGGCCTGCTCCTGAGGTATCAAGGGTACGAGGTGGAGGAAAAAGACGGCAACTTTCTGCTGGCGTTCCGGTGCCCAGACATGGCCGTCCGTTTCGCCGAGGCGGTCCAGCGGGAGGCGATGGGCTTGGATTGGCCGCTGCAGCTTCTGGAGCAGGAGCTCGCGGCCGAGGTGGTCAAGGCTGCGGGGGATGGGAGCAGCGGCGACACAGCAGCGCCTGTGATGGTGTACAGGTGGGTGGCCCAATGGGGTGGTGGACAGGTGGGTGGCCCAACGGGGTGGTGGACAGGTGGGTGGCCCAACGGGGTGATTGCTCCAATACTTCATGTCTCAGTTATCTATGCCGGTATCTGTCTCAGCCCCGGTTAATTGTGCAGCTATCTGTCTTGGACCCGGTTATTTGTGCAGTTATCTATATCGAGAGTTGAAGGGATTTTCTCTGACTTCAAGCATCTGGCAAAAAGTGTTTTATATACACGCACATAAGCTAATCACTGCCTTTGAAAAGAAGTGCAACCATGTATGCTTCCTTGGCTGAGGGGTCACCTTGCTCCCTACGATGCTATTCTGGTTGCTTCTTTCACAGTCCTGCCTAGTTTTTTGTCGTGTCTACCATTTCCACAGTTGCGAGCAAGCAATTGCAAAGATTGGCCATACGGAAATTGGCCATAACTGTAGTCGTGGCAACCAGTGCAATATTAGCTGAAATACGTTTCAGTCGTTTCAATGAACACCGCCGCTTTGTGTCTGTTCTCATTCCCGTGGAGACGTGAAGTAGTTATAGGGGCCATAGGCTCGCTAGTCCACCCAGGCATGTCACACAGCCATTCACCCATCCATGCGCACGATCACAAGCAACAATACAATCCCGGGACCCCCCCTGACATCCCCTTCGCGTCCTCCCCTCTGTTTCTATCACCAGCCAACAACGCGCATCCGCTTTGTCTCTATCATCTGCCACCAACGCGCACCCTTTAACTTCTGGCCATGCCTCAATGCTTAATCATAGAAGTGCCTTGCCTACTCTGGACGCGCCATTGCTTTGGCGCCCTGCAGGGGGCTGCGGCTTCAGATCGGCATGTGCATGGGTGTTCCCAGCGACTGCCAGCCGCACATGGCCACCGGGCGCGCCGCCTACTTTGGTCCGATGGTCAACCGGGCGGCCCGCATCGCCGCCGCGGCCGCACACGGCCAATCGCTCGCCAACCGGGGTCTGTACGAGGCGGCTCACGAATCCTCTCCGGAATTGACGTGGAAGGAGATGGGCGTCTACTACCTCAAGGTGGGCGCCTTGAGATAGCTGGATAGGCCTAGACGATGGGCATTTCGCACCTCAAGGTAAATACCAACCATTGCTGGAAAGGTCTACATGCCTGTCTCAAGTTATCTCTTAGGATTCGCGCAGGATACCCTTTTGAAATTGCTGTAGAGTGCCTACGAGCACGCCATGTCGGCCAAGCACGTGGCATGCATGGCGTGCCACCATTTGGGTGTGGTGTTATGCTGCAAGCTTGCCTGCTCGCATGTATGCCGCTAACGTGCCTGCCCATTTACTGTCGGCTGCTGTGCCTGCTCGCATATCATGGCCCTCGTGCCCTCGTGCCCTCGTGCCCTCGTGCCCTCGTGCCCTCTCAACCAACCACCCATCTCACCCCCGCTGCGCAGGGTGTCAAGGAGTCGATGAACATCTACCAGATCTCGTCCCCAGCCCTCAGTGCCCGGCTGCACCCCTGCACGCTCAAGCTCTCGCGCTCATTCTCCAAGGTGCCCCTGAGCGTGCTCGGGGTGGAGGAGCGCGGGATGCCCGCGATGGGCTCCCTCCTCCGCATGCCGTCCATGCAGAGCTCGCCATCTGAGAGCAGCATGGGCGGGAGCAGCTACGGTCCGCGGCACCAGCAGCAGCAGCCGCGGCGCGGCAGGGCTCGCAAGCCCCGGCAACGAGACCGTCCCCCTCAAGGGTGGGTGGGATTTCCCTTCCAGTTCATGCCCACGGTTTGAGGAGGTGGAGGCCCAGGTGCGGGCACAGTGCAAGGACTTGTCATTCGACGACATGGTCGCGCTGTTGGCCAGCCACCGCATGGAGATACTGGAGCTGCTACGCATGTCCAAGGATTCGGGGATGGGGTGGCTGGACGCCAAGGTACTCGACAGCACGTGAGGCAGGCGGGGGCCTGCGAGCGCGTGACAGCAAACACATAAGAGACCAACAGCGTGTGGGGTGAGAGCATGTGAAACAGACAGCGCGTGAAGGCAATGCAAAGTGGCCGCGGCGCTTCACAGGACCGGGACATGCAAGCGCAGGAACCTGAGTGGCCTGCTTGCATCAGCTTTGGCTTCCTGGAGAGAACATGAAGGACTGATGAGAGTTCCTAGGAGAGTGATAGTAGGGTGCCCTTTATGGGGGGGGGGGGGGAGAGGAAAGGGGCCGACCGGTCGTTGACAAAGCTATCCACGTGGATGAGGCGGCCCGTCTGTACATATCAAACAGGGCTTCTGATCAACGACTGCGTCATGTGGGGGGCCTGCAACGGCACGCATTTTACATGGGGCATTAGCTAGTGCTTCGGCCTGCTGGAAGGTGAGGACTCCGAGAAGCTTGCACAGGCGTTTGCGGTTAAAATCCTTGCCCCCATGGCCCTCATAGGCGAGCTCCGGCTTGAGGTCCTCAGCCTCCCCCGCTCACGGGGCAAGGCGGGTGCGCCTCCGTTGCTGCTCACCTTTGAGTACATGGCGGACAAGCTTCTGTTCCTCAAGCGTCGCAAGCGGCTCGTGGGGACTTCCTACACGCTGGACGACGACTTGACCTTAGCGCAGCAACAATGGCGATGGGAGCTATGGCCGACCTACCTCCGGCAGACAGCAGGGAAGAAGCCGGTATACTGGAGGGGGGCGGTCATCTGCGTCGACCACAAGCCCTGGCAGGCGACCCCCGCTGCCCCAGCAACCCCAGCAACCCCAGCAACCCCAGCCTAGGGGACTATTGCAGTAGTGTAGAATAGTAAGGCTTAGTTGACGCGGCCATGTACATGTTTGCCTACGATGGGATCCACACCAGATGATGCATTAGCTTTTAAGTAGTTAGCCATGCTTTGCCCACGCAGAGAGTTATGCTGAGATGCCATGCCCTAGCTATTGCCTAGCCACAATCATCTTCCACCCCATTAATTAATTAATCAATTAAACTCGTGCTCCCGTCGGGGAGTCACGGAGCACCTGAGTGCTTTTAATCCCTGTGTGTGCACAACAGGAAGAAAGAGCAGAGACCCCCTTTCTCCTTCATGCCAGAGGCATACCACAGCTGCAATCGGACACAATAAACGATCCAGCAAATGCTGTGGGTGCAATAAGACCCATGTGAGCATATCATAACAAGGAGCGTGGGCAAGTCCACCCCATTAATTAATTAATTAAACTCATGCTCCCGTTGGGCAGTCACGGAGCACCGAAGTGCTTTTAATTCCTGTGTGTGCACAACAGGTAGAAAGGGCAGAGACCCCCTTTCTCCTTCATGCCAAAGGCATGCCATCCATTCCATCCCATGTTCCGCTCCCACTGAGGACTTATGCTCACGTGACGCAGTCACGTGTCTATTACTTAATTACTTAATTAATGCCACAGCTGCAATCGGACTCGGTAAACGATCCGGCAAGGTCTGTGGGCGCAATAAGACCCATGTGAGCATATCATGTATAGGAGCGTGGGCAAGTAATCTGAGCATAGCCGATTTCTGGCCTGCGCTGGTTGTCTCTTTGATAGCCAGGACGTATAGCATGGCTGTACAAGGACTATAAGCTAAGGCTATGGCTGGTGTACCGTGTGTTAGCGGTGCACGTGACTAGGTATGGTGGCACAGCTAGGCAAACATTCTAAGCATGGCTGCCATGGTGGCAGTGACCTCTCCTTCGCATGACTTTACACGAGCCACGAGCCACGAGCCACGAGGTAGCCATGGCTGAGGGCGGAGTTCATAACTTTCACATTTGGGCACCGAATTCGGCTGTGAATATCACAAACGCTTCGTCTTTCTAAGACGCACACACTGATATAATTTTCCGAAGCTATAACGCAATATATGACGAGCCATGAAACGCTCTTCCACGCATGACGCAGCCTGGCGTCTGTGCTAAGCCCTGAAAATACGTCTGCAGCTCCGGCTGCAGCTTCGCCCTCAGGCCCGGAAGGCAGCAGTGACACTAAACGCGCACACCAAGATTTGCTTTGTCTGGAATTAAACGTGAACTACGTGCAAAAAGAACACCTGGTGGTTGCCCAGCCCCCTCCCGGGCTTGCCTCGCCCTCTGCATCGCCTGAGCCTAAACGCAGCCGCCCTGAGGATCCGCCCCCTGCCGAGCCGAGCTGCCAGAAAGAAATCGACTTTGATGTCAACTCAGCCACATGGTGGACAAGCTGCCAGGCAGCTCCCACCCAGTTTATGAGCGCCCTGTTCTACAGGTCGTGCACCTCGCTTCTTGCCCTGTGCCAGCACCTTTACGTCCAAGGTCGCCTCATTCGGCCTGGCCGCGTGGTCGGTGCTTTCATGCCGGATCTGTCCAGCTTCCCCCGCCCCCGCCTTCAGCTCCTCGCCCTCTCGGCTCCCTCCTCGGGCGCTCTGTCGCCGAGATCTGGGCTCCCACTTCTATGCATTCCACCTCCGAAATCCGCTCCATCATCAACCATCTGGGCGCCCTCCGTCCTATAGGGGTCCAAGGTTCCAATTCATCGGTACCGGCCACGTGACGCAGTCTACGTGCCTTTAATTAGTTAATGGGCTGTCACCCATGTGCTCCAATCATTCAGTTGCCAAACATGCCATGCGCGTTGTTGATGCACACCATTTCCTGCAGTTAAGTACACGCCTGTAGCGTGCCGATCAGGGTCGAGCATAGCGAGCACTTGGAAGTTTGGCAAAAGGATAAATAGGTAAAAAGATACGAGCAAAAGAGTAGCTAATAATTAAATTAAAATTAAATTATAACATGCCTCCGTTGGGAGATTATTAATTAATAGACACGTGACTGCGTCACGTGAGCATAAGTCCTCAGTGGGAGGGGAACATGCATGGGATGCATGGAACGGATGGTATAAGCTATCTAGGTCCTAGTTACAGGGGTGTGGGCACCGCGGCCCGAATCGCTATGAATGCCATACTTGGTCACACGTGGAGCCCCCACAGGCTTGGGGGTGGTCTCCTTCATTACTACTTGCCATCTATCCTTGCGCACCATCTGCCTCCATATTACAGACAAACCAGGAGGCTGCCCGGGGGTGAGCCCGTCACGTCTAGTGTAGCACATGTCCATGCCAAGTCTATCACGAAATGTCCACGGGTGGCGGCCCTGCCGCGCGCGGCCGGGGGCACGCCAGGTGAGGACATATCGCCCAGGCTGGGCGGGCTTGGTGCCAGCTAGTCTATCTGAGGTATCTACCTGATCTGTGCGGGCCAGGTGCCCGGCTAGGCCCAGGCGCCTGTGCCTAATAATGTGGGAAACATTATTAGGGCAAATCAGCGTACAAATCCTCATTACTAATGTGCAACCCAAAGGGGATGTTAAGGGCCTTGCGCAGCATCTTGGTGACGGCGCCGTCGAGTCGTTGCTCCAGCTCCTGCGTCAGTGCCCACGTCTCGGCGCCGTAGGTCAGGATCGTCAGAATGACGACCTTGAAGAGGTCACGCTTGACGATCCGGGGTAGGGCGGGGTTGCTCCACCAGCGGCGGTGGTCATGGAGGTGCGCCCACGCCATGCCGATCTGTGTCGTCATGTCGTCCTCGCAGTCGGGAAGCCAACTGCCGAGCAGCTTGAAGCGGCCTGAAGTATAGGGTAGTTGACCTCGGCATCGTCTAAGAGGCGGAGTGTGGGTGGGGGCCCTGCCATGCCGAGGGCCAGGGCCTCCCGTCCGTTTTGGGGCTGTCAGATTTCTAGACCAACCGCCCGAGCCTCGAGCGCCAGGCAGTCCAGCCAAAGTTGGGCAGACTCCGGCTTCTCGATGAGCGTGATGTCGTCGGCATAAATGAGGTCAGCTAGTAAATTCTGCCTGTTAGTCGGCCCCCCTTCCCCAAGCTCGTTCGTGATCGCTAGGCCAGGGGCACGGCCTGCAATGCTAGCAAAGCGAGCACGTGCCTGGCGCATAACATAATCCACTACAATAATAAACAGGTACGGCGACAGGACGCAACCCTGCCAGACGCCGGTCTGCAGTGGGCATGGCGGGGTAATGCCGTGTTGAGTGCGCACCGAAGTGGTCGACCCCTCATACAGCGTGCGGATGACCGGTAATCAGGGGAGTGGGGACGCGAGCGCGAGCAAGTACAGCCCATAGAGCGTCCCATGCAGACTCAGGACAGAATCAAAAGCCTTGATGAAGTCGACGAAGATCAGGATGGCGGGAAACTCACCAGGTTGCAGGAGAGCGATTTCCTCGAAGAGGCGACGCGCGACGAAGATGGCCATGACGGTGCAGTGCCCAGGACGGAAGCCCATTTGACTTTCCCCAAGGTGACAGTCGAGAGCAGAAGGAAGGCGGTTGAGGATCATGCGCATGAACAACTTGAGTGCGGCGCTCTGGATGCAGACTCCTCTGTAGTTGGCGGGGTCGTCAGGGGAACCTTTGTTTTTGTACAGCATAATACGGTAGCTGTGCTGCCACTCAGGAATCGGCGGCGCGTCGGCAAGCAGGATCCGGTTGCAGACGTCAAGCAGGAACCCCGTGAGTGCCGTCAGCTTAATCACCGGGGCTGGGAGCTGGTCAGGTCCAACGGCGGCATAGAAGCGGAGTTGCTTGGCGGCGGTCACTGCTCAGCTCGAGCTCGAGTGAACGGCGGGAGCTGGTTGGGGTCGGCCAGGGGTTCCGTCAGGGCTGCATGGGTACGTGTAGTCCTGCTCAGCGGCGGGCGGCGTGGGCGGCGCAGGGACGTCCGCAGGCGCTACTGCCAGGCGTGCGGCCGCCAGAGGGCCAAGCGGCGGAGGCGGCGGGGGGGCGCCGAGCAGCCGGGACTGGGAGAAATACCACTGGTCGAGCTGCTGCTGCGGTGAGCCAGAGAGCGTCCGCGGCGCCGGCTGCGCGCCGCCGGCGGGCCGTTGGGCGTGACGCAGGCGGGTCCAGGCGTACTTGCCGTGCTGGTCCTTGAGGTCGGCGAAGTACTCGCGGACATGAAGGTCCTCCTGCTCCTTGGTCGCCTGCCGGATGGCCGAGTGGTAATCGGCTTTGAGGCGGGCGTAGCGGGCGGGGTCGCTGTTGTCGCGCAGGGAGATCATGTAGCACATATTCCATGATGGGTGGGTGGGGTGAAGGAAGCCGCGTAATCGAACTAACCTAACTCTAAGCTATCTAGTCTAGAAAAAGCCTAACTACACTACTCATCAATACGCCTCCTCCTCTTGGAGGGAGGTGGCTTGCCCACAGGGTCTCGCGTGTGAGCCTTGACCATCTTCTGCCACCGCGTCTTGTCCTGCTTGGCAGTCCAAAGAGGGGAGAGAGAGTGGAGAGTAGCTATACTATCGTCAAATGTTGCCTAGAGTGATTCGAAGTCAGCACCTTTGGGCATACATGGCTATGTGTGTGTCGGTGACTGATATCTGGAGGTAACATGGGCGATATTGGGAGATATATCGATAGATGTATGTCCGAGGCATATAGTGCAACGACTGTTGCCAAGGACATGGACAGTGGCCGGATCAGCCCTATGTTCGACCCGTAGTTCGGCCTACGCACACTACGATGAACTTCAGGCCGTAACTTAGTGACGGGTGAATTTGGGCCACACGAGTGGATCAGCCAGCTGGTGCCGACCTAGTGGCACTGCTTGGCATAAAGGCAGCGAGGATGGAGGTCGGATGACAGGTTCGGACGTTGTCAATCACTAGACGTAACCTCAACGTATTCTAAATGAATCAATGAATCCATGTCTGTCATAACCCTTTGTGTATGAACACATGCGAAGAACTCAAGAAGGTAAATTATAATGCCCCAGGGCCTACGCTGTGATAACAGCAAGTAGCCCATAGCTTAGTGAATCCCTACCCATCTCAGGCAGGCATTAACCCCGGGACGATAGTCCCGTAGTTAGGAGGCGATCTTTCCCAATGTGCCTGGCTGATAGGCTTGGCACGTTACAACGCTGTTAGCTTGAACCACGTATCCATCTAATGGATATGAACTTGAGACGCTCTGCATAGAACTGTGAGCAATGCATGCATGGCTACATCATAACAACCGAGTCAATAATCGAAAACTCAGTTTTGCATTTAATACAGTATAGCACAGGCCCATTTGCAACACACAACGTCCTTTGTGTCGGCAGTAGACCTCGCTAGGCAGATCAGAGAAATAATTGCTATAATTTGGTTGTCTCCTTGATAATTTGTTGTCTTATTGATAATAATGTAGTAATAATAATCTAGTAATAGTGCAGTAATAATAATCTACTAATAGTGCAGAACACCGCGGGCCTCACCGCCCAGGCGGTGAAGGACATTGCCGCCAAGCCAGCCTCTGCTGGCCTGGCCGGCGATGCTCCTCCCATCACGACCTGGGCGGACATGCTTAAGCAGCACACCACCTCCACCACCTCCGCCGTCGCAGCCCAGCTCCAGCGGCAGACGCTTGACCTCCGCGAGGAGGCCGAGCTTGCCAAGCGCAGCCTTAACGTCATTGTCAAGAACCTCGACATGGAGGAAGGTGAGAATTCCGAGAAGCTTGCACGTGCGTTTGAGAGAGAAATTCTTAGTCGCATGGGCCTTACTGGTGAGATCGACCTGGTCGCCCACCGCCTTCCCCGCGCGCGGGGTAAGGCAGGGCCGCCCCCGCTCCTTCTCACCTTTAAGACCCCGGCGGACAAGATTTCTTTTCTCCGACGCCGCAAGCGGCTCGAGAAGACTCTCTTCACCCTTGACGACGACTTGACCCTGGCGCAGCAACAACGGCGACGGGAGCTATGGCCCATCTACCTCCAGCTCCGGCAGACCAAGGCGGGGCAGCCGGTGTACTGGAAGGGGGCGGCCATCTACGTCGGCCACAAGCCCTGGCAGGCGACCCCCGCGGCCCCAACGACTCCAGACGCCCCAGCTTAGGGGAATACAGCAGTAGTAGTGTAGAATAGATAGACCGTGGCCATGTACATGTACGCCTCCTAGAGGCACTATCCTAGCTAAGCCACACGCTTTATTTAATCATGTACATGTGTGCCTATGATGTGCCACACTCCAGATGATGCCTAGCTTTATTTAGCTATGTTGTGCCCATGCAGGGAGTCACTCTCTGCTGAGACGCCATGCCCTAGCCTTTTTGTATAGCTATGCTGATCTTCCCCCCCATGACAGGCTCCCCCTTCGCTGGGCATAGCTTGAAGATCATGGGGATGCAAGTGCCCTGGTGCACCTAGAGCAAGGGTCCTTTACATCCCCACCCTTGCAGGAAGTAGCTTAGGATGTATGATAGGCCATATGCCCCCTCTCAAGGGCTATGTGCTACATATACTCCCAACGGAGTTATGTTACAATTCAATTCAATAGTGCAGTAATAATAATCTAGTATTAGTGTAGTAATAATAATGATGTAGCAAGTGTTACCAATTATGTCTACCATGGCATCTGGCCGGCGCAACAGCTGTGATGGACTCCCGTGCAATAGTGCAGCGTTAATTACATACGTGTACCGCCAATGGTGTCGCGTCAGACAAAATGCCTGGCCCAGTGCAAAGGCACATGGGTGTAGCATCACCATGCAAATGAGGTGCGTCAAAGCAAAAATAAACCCACCGACTAACCTCAGAAGTTAGTCGTCAGGTCAGCTCAGGGCAGGGTTGCAACAGGCCCACTACCTTTGCAAGTAATTGTGAAAAGGACTTCCTACTGCGTGTTTGCTGCTCCATGGCCATCCGACAGAGGCACACACAATCGGCAGAGGCACACAATCGGCTGAATGCCCTCCCTTCAACGCACACTTATTGAAACTAGAACCTGGCTTCAAAATTGCTACAAGGGAGTTTACTTTGGTTTTAACAGATGAGGGAGATCGTCCAGGGTCTCCTGAGACGCCACCAACTCATCGCCCAAGCAAACAAAATTGCGGTCATGGTGAGGGGCTGGGCGGCAGTGGAACATCTCTCCCCATAAATGCTCAAATAGCCACCAAGACGCCTGGCCTCTCTGCTCGAGTGGCGCTTCGCTGCGGTCGAACCAGTCCTTGATGTAGTTTGCAAAGCCGGCGTACTGTGGTGGCCGGTAGCGAGTGTGGGGGTGGGGGTGGGGGCGGCGTATTGCATCACCATTAGCAGCACATCAAGAATAAAAATCAATACTTAATAAGACATCATGGACCACCAGGGGCCACGGTTCCTTTGATTACATGCAGCATATAATCAACAGTATTATGAGGTCACCAAAAGTAATACAAGGGTTTACGGAACACATACACCACCAGATCACCCCCTACATTTCCTTGGGATGGACAAACACTTCCATCGCAAGCGAGTACGAATGCATGGGGACCCCAGGCATGTGCGACGTTCAATGCTTGGCAGACAGGACCGTTGACGCCATTTGCCGGGCAGAAACACAACAGTCGCAACGATGGGCATGAAGCGATAGTTGTTCCGAACCCACTTCCAACAATTTAGACACATAGCGCTAAGAAAATCATGGGCGTTCATTTCGCTGGCAGGTTTGGGCAGCTGGCCACCGTGACGGTAGCCAGCTACCATAATGACAGCAACCTGCAAGCCAGGGCAGCTGCTCTGCTGATGCTTCGTTGCAAAGTAACCCCAAGTGCCCCTGGGCGTCACCCTCCCAAAGCGTGAGCATTTCGACGATTGGGGTTGACATGCCAAAACGCCTCTTCCAGGGCAGACCTCACAAATAGAAGAGTCCCAGCTGATGCATGGCTGGTAACTAGAAAGGGATACCAGGCAGCTTAACAATTTGAGTAACATACCAAATACAAACTGAGTAACATACAACATACAAACTGAGTAAGATACCATATGGAAACTGAGTAACATACCAAATCAAGAGCAACATACCAAATCAAGAGTAAAACACCAGATCAAGGGTAACATACCAAATCAAGACAATTAGGTGCCTCTGCCTCAACGGGCGAGGGACCATGTCTGCACGGCGCCATGCTCGCGTGCCGGAAACTTGCATCCGCGCAAGAACTTGATTGTGACAACCATGCGTGATCAGGGCCGATCCGCCCACAACACGACAGAATGGAAACTGTGCACCGAGTTGACTGCGTCGACTGACTTCACTGAGCTGAAACTGCAATGATAACGCGTTGCGGCAGGCAGGTAAGCTCCCTATTCTGCACACGGTGCGATGGATTGATCGGGTCCCCGCTACGCGCTCCCCCCTTGCCAGGCACAGCCCTACTTCGTGCGCGGCACGACTGTCAGACCGAGTGCATGCCATAACCTTGCGCCTTCGCACTCACAGTCTCACCTTGCGCATGCATGCATGTCGGTCGCTGCCCAGGCTCACCTTGCACATGCATGCATGTCGGTCGCTGCCCAGGCTCACCTTTGGCATGCATGCATGTCGGTCGCTGCCCAGGCTCACCTTTGGCATGCATGCATGTCGGTCGCTGCCCAGGCTCACCTTGCACTGCGGCCACATCCATACGCGGTTGCGCGCGACCGCAAACACTGAATGCACGGCCGTGCGCCAATAGTCCGTTGCCCAGCGCGTGGCCAGGGGGTCCCCGCAGTGTAGCACGTCGCGCGGCCGCATATCCCGCCCCTTCTTCGCCAGCTTCTCGCAATCGTTCGAGTCAAAAGGTATGTGCCAGGAATACTCGGGCTTTGCCTTGTCGTCCTTGCCGTCCTTTGATGAGCTCAAGGACAAGGCTTCAAAGTCTATACTTGGGATGGAGGAGTGGCCGCGGGCACCGTGGAAGGATGACTTGCTACACTGCAGCGCGTTGAGCACAGTAGGTACAAACTCGGTGTCGTTCACTCGGGTCTCGTAGAAGACGTTGATGTCTTGGACCAGAATCTGCCATTGGGAAGGGATGGGGGGGGGGGGGGAAGGGAACGGAAAATAGGACAGGATCGCGGCGCTTAGCACGAAGAAGAAGAACACAGAAATAGGATCGCGGCGCTCAGCACGAAGAAGAAGAAGAACACAAAAAGGATAGTGGCGCTTGATACACACAATAAGGTAACAAAGAAGACGCGCGCGTGTGTGTATGTACGTATGTGTATGTGCGTGCTGACCCACAGAAATCTGGGTAAGTGGTCTTAGGCTTATCTTCCAGGAAACCAGCAACCTAACCCAACATAGACCTTCCCCAACATTGTCACCGTTACGTCCCCGACGGCCTCAGATAAGTACTATTTAGGGCTTGTGTGCTATTCAGGGTTGTGCACTATTTCGGGTTGTGCACTATTTAGGATTGTGCACTATTTAGCGTTGTGCACTATTTAGGGCTGTTGACTTATTAGTTTTTGCGCGCTTTTAGTCTCTGTACACTATTTAGGGTTGTGCACTATCAAATCTAGCCTACCCTACCCTACCCAATAAACGAATGCCCGAGTAAACCAATGGCGCCAAACTCCCTCAGCACGTACATCCCGTACAGCCTTAGTGACAGGTTTAGGTATATAGAGCTTACGAACCATCTAACCTAGAGTAACATCTTAATCCTGAAACCCCATGAGCCCAACGTCCCCAAAGGGTTTACGTACCATCTGACCTAGACTAACCTCCTCATCGACAAACCTCAGTGAGCCCAACTTTCCCACGCTGGCATCCCAAATAGGAATCCCAGTCCATGCGCTTCCTCCTAACCTAGCCTGACATAGCCTAACCAATATCTCACTCACCAAATTGTACCATTAATATTGACATTGACGTATTGATTGGTAAGGAAACGATGCCATTCCATTATCCACTCAATGTTGACCCGGCCAACACCTCTGCACTTACATCCCGTACAGCCTCAGTCAGTGGTTTAGAACAAATGTGCTCCCTAACGTAACTAATCACTTAACCCAGCTAATACTTACAACCCCAAAACTGCCTTGGCCAAGGGTTGAGGGTTCTACCTAACTGAACTGATAACCCAACCCCGTCACCCTGCCATCCTGGGGTCACCCTGGATTTTTGTTTAGTAATACTTACATTCCGCACGACCTCGGTGAACGGTTTAGGGTTGGTGAATCATCTCAACCTGACCTAACCTAACCTAACGGATTATAACCCATGGCCCGGCAAGCACGTACGTCCCGCACAGCCTCGGTGAATGCGTAGTAGCCCACGCGGTTGTGCCCGATCGCTGCCACCACGTCCCACACGTGCTTCTGGACGTCGTGGGGAAGCGTGTCCTTGAGGAAGAGCGTCACCTCGTGCAGGCGGTCATAGTACAGGTAGAGGTGCTGCAGAATCGACAGCGCGTTCAAGCCGGCTGGGCTACGCTCGCCGCTGTGGCGGATTCATTAATTACAACACGTGGTCCCATCGGGAGGGGGGCGCGGAGCACAAATGTGGCCGGGTAAAGGGAAGCCGAGTTAAGGGAGTTCCCGGGCAGGGGGGGGGAGGAGGCAAGGGAGGGAGGCAAAGGAAGTAAGGGGGGGAAAGGCCGGGGACGCGCAGGACATGGGTCAGTACAATGGGATCAAGACCAAAAGATGGGGAAAAATAATAGGTTGCATTGTCAGAAGGCCTAGGAGATTTCTGTACATGAATAGCAAATGGGAAAGGCCTTACAGGGCCTGAGGGGGAAGTTTGTAAGAGGCACGGGGAAGAGGTTTCATGGGAATCTGGGGGCCAGAGCCTGGGGAAAGGGTTGAAACCTTCGGAGGGAAGACGAGAGGTTATAGCCAGGGAAAAGACAGATTGTATGATGCTGGGACGTCCCAGAACAGATTCTATGATGCCTGGAGGTCCCACAAGCTCCATCCATTTTGTTGTTGAGAGGTACCACACACATACCAGGGCAAAATTGATGATTCGCTGGTGCAACTAACATGTCCTTGAGCATGCTGTAAGCTCCTCGCTGGTTCCAGTAACAATACACAGCCCAACCTTGCCACATAGTGTCCCACCGATTATATACTTTAGCCAAAGTGTCCCACGGATTATAGACTATAGTAGTATACTGTCCCACCAGTCATATAGCATAGCCATATTGTCCCACCGGTTATGCTATAGTCAGTGTCCCACCACTTATATACTACAGCCATAGTGACCCACTTGAGAGCCGTGCCGACCGGCAGATATCTGGTGTAGCGTGCGCCATCGTTACATGCTGTCCTTGCCAGCTAAACCTGTACCAATCCATCCAGTGGATACCTAGCTAGGCTTCTGTAGATGGGCTTTTTTGTCCTCTAGGATTCTCTAGATAGGCTGTTTTCTCCTCTAGGCTTCTCTAGATAGGCTTTTTTGTCCTCTAGGCTTCTCTAGATATGCTTTTTTGTCCTCTAGGCTTCTCTAGATAGGCTTTTTTGTCCTCCATCCATCCCCACCGCCTTCGTCCATTCCATCAAAGAGTCGTAACGGAGCTCCGTGACTGCGTATGGAGGAGGGAGGGGGAGGAGGAGAAGGACAAGGAGGAATAGGAGGGGAGAGTGCTAAATTGATGAGATGTGCTTATTTAATTTGCTTCAATTTGCCAGCTACAGCGTGCTTGCCAGCTAGAGTGTGCTTGCCAGCCACAGTGTCCCACAAATGGTTCAGGGGCCGACCTCACACATTGCCAACGAACAATCCAGGTAACCCACCTGTTGACTGTGTCCGTAGCAATAATCGGCAGATGTATTTGTACCACTGCTGGCGCACGCAATTACCCACCTGTTGACGACCGTGCACGGCTGCAACTGGCTGGGGATCGCCGGGTCATTCCCGCACTTGGAGTAAATGATGACGTCCACGCTGTCACACTCGAGCGAGTCCAGGATCTTCTTGTACCCGCGGTCCGTGCAGAACACCACGACCACGCCCAGCCGGTGCCGCACCTTGCGAGGGTACCCTGGGGGGGCGTCCTCGGGCCCCTCCTGCGCCCCGTCATCGTAATCGAGCCCGACCTCGCCGCCGTCTTCACCCCGGGAATAATCCTTGCGGCGCCGCAGCAGCCGGCGGCCGACCAGGCTGCTACCCAGGGATGATGAAACCCCAACCCCACGGCTTCCTTCCGCTGGAACCTCCTGGCTGCCCTCCATGAAGCGTCCCTCGCGGCTCCTCCCCGATGAAACCCCGACCCCAACCCCACGGCCACCAGGGGTAAAATCCCAACTGCTCCTGTCTAGAACCGCAGAAACAGAGGCCGCCTCGCGAATAGGGTTTCCCTGGCGAATAGGGGCCGCCTCCTGAATAACGGCTGCCTCGTGAATCGGGTTTGCCTCGCCAACCGGCAGCCCTAACAAGGCCCGGGACCATGTGACGTGCCCCAGCCCTAACGGGTGGCCCACCGGGCCCGAGCCGCCACGCATCCCCCCCACGCTGGCGTGCGACGTGACCATTGCGCCTGAGCGGCCGCCATACGCCCCGCCCGAGCTACCATACGCCCCGGGCGAGCTGCCACTCCAATAGTTGGCTCCCTGGGAATGTTGGACAGCCGTCGCCACCCCGCTCGGACTCTCCCCCCCTAGCGCGGCCGGGCCCAGGGACGAGCTCCTGGCCGCGTTCGCACGGCTCGACCGCGGGGTGGGCTGGAAGCTGACGTCAGCGGGGCAGGACGTCAGGCACCCGCGAGGCATCACCCGCGCGATGTTGGTGATGGATACCAGGGGGGGGGCTCCCGAAGAGGGGGCAGCGGCGGCGCCATCGTAGGGTGATGTCATGGGCGAGGCCCCCGCCGACGGCGGCTGCTGCTCCTGCTGCTGCTGCGGGGACAGTCCCGGCATGGCTCTGCCTTGCGGCGATGCTTGCGACGATGACGCGTCCTCGGAGGCATCTCCGAACCAAGGGGCACTCCAGGTGGGGACATCCGCGGCCACGGGGGTTAGGGGTGGCACCGCGTCGGGTGCCCCCGCGAGCCGGCCTTGTGCGGACGGTCCGGCAAGCCTGCTGCTTTGCGACGCTGCCACCGGGGTGCGACTGGGGAACCATTTGAAGCCAGAGCCTGCCCTGGAGGACGCGGTCGAGCTGGGACCAGTTCCAACCGAGGCAGAGACGGGGGAAGCCCTCGCGCCGGTGGCCGCTGGACCCCACACGGCAGCGGGGCTGCTGTTGCTGGGACCCTGGCGCTGGGTCGTCCCTGGGCCCGTCGCGCTGGGAGCCGCGGTCGGGGTGGGGATAGGGTCCAATCCCCTCGCGCGCAGGATCGCGTTGGCGAGCTTCTCGCTGTACAGGACCTGTCGGGACGGCCGGGCACCGGAACGTGAGCCGGACGGCCCTAGCCGTTGCCATTGGCCACCCCCCGTGGTCGACAGCATGACAGCGCAGGGAGCGTTCGGCCAGGTGGCGGCCTCGGGGCACGCGGACAGGTCGTTCGCGACAGAGGCACAGATCCCTCGGATGCTCGTGATGCCGCCTTTCCAAGCCACGTCGATGTTCGGGATCTCCCCGCGCACGATGTGGACTGCCAGCCCGTCGGGGGGTGTCGAGCGGCGCGTGATCCACGCGGTGTACCCGTCCCTCACGCGCACGGACGACACCTTGAATTTGACCTCGACGCGGAACTGGTCCGGGTCCAGGGCGCACGCGAGCGCGACGGACCGGCCCCCGAAGTGGGACTTCTCGTACAGCTCCACGATTGCGCCGTCGGGCATCGCGCCCCATGTGGCCTGGCCAAAGTGCCAAGATTCGGCGAAAATAGCGGGAGCTACTGCTGCTAAAAACGCAGCGAAGAGACGGGCTACGTATGTCATGCCCATCCTGGGAGAGTTACGGGCTGCTACACATTTCGTATGAGTGAGAAACGTGGCGAAGCCTAGAGAGGAGGGAGACAACCCGCGCGCATAACACGTTCAGTCCGGTGGCCGTACGCACACAAATTTGATTCGTCCACCATATATTCTTAGGAAACGGGCTCCGGAAAAGTCTTATGCCGCTTAGAGCTTCCCCCCTCTACCTGAAGCACAAGGCTGCCGCCGCAGAGCAACGGAGTTTTTGAAGGACGAGATGATTCGCCAGCGCAAACCCGTGTTTCTCACACCGCACGCACGCCATTCGCTTCCAATTCGCCGTGCTATTAGTAGGGCATTAGTAGGGCATGAGCGGGTCAAGCAGCCGGCTGCGGCCATGCGCCATGTCAGAATTTTTTTTTAAAAAAAATAATTCGAGGCAATGCCGGTTAACGCTACAGTCCGGTCAACGCTACAGAAACTCGCGTTGAAGGAAACATTCATGCTACAGAAGCACTTGTTGCAACCGTAAGGCACTGTGGCAGTGTGGCTACGTTACCGAGGTCTGGAGTCTGGAGGCGGAGATATTAATTGCACGTAATTGCAGTTGTCATAACTTGGTAATTGAAAAAAAAATCCATTCACTTGGCTACGTATACCGGTATACGCCTCGGGAGTCGGGCGTCCGCCGTCCGCATATTCCTCAAAAATCCTGTTTTGGCAGTGAGGCACTGCCCCTGGCCCTGCTCACTAGTGCTCTAAAAGTGTCAGGAGCTGTGTCTCAGGTCAGGATAAATGAGGAAATATGTCACTTTTTTAATGTATATTTTTGCCCGTAGATCGCTTCGTATAAGCGTGATGTCATGCAAGACCCAACCGAGAGGGGAATGACGAACAGACGAAGGCCAGCGCTGCGATCAGCTTGGATCCCTGTTCACTAATTGGAAAATCCAGGCCCTACCCTGGCCCTACAGTACGTTTTACAGTACATACCACTAATTGTACAGTACTGTAACCAGCTGAAGTTTGAGTTAATTAAAGAGTGGCGACATTACTCAGGTCCAATGGCTTCCCTGGTCTAATAACGCGCCCTATTAGCCTTTCACCTGTCACTGCCACACGTGTGTGTGCCCACCTTCATTAGGATTCGCTGATACTCATTTCCCCTCTCACCTCTTTGGTCCATAATTGGCTAATAAAATATACCCATTTCCCCGAAAAAAGTTAAAAGAGTTTATTCCCGCGCCGGAGTCCGACGAGTGTCCGACAGGGTTATCCTATTTTATTAGTGGGGCCACAGACTACAGGATACTGTGATATTGCTAAATTAATATATAGGATTACAAGGCCCTAGGCAGTGTTTTTTTTAAGGTTTTCGTTACTAGTGGCGCTAGGCCACTTGTGGCGTTTCGAACTATGAAAACTTCAGTTTACTCGGCCAATGTGTGGCTTTAAGCCAATTAAAATTGGGCTTGGCACGGCCACGTGTGGCGGGCTGGCTTTTTGGTGCAGCAAATGACCCTACCGGCAGCGGGGTCAGCGCGGCGCGGCGCCGTACTGGCATTCCAAGTTCAAAGTAGTTCAGAACAGTATGTTTAATTATCTTAAGTTCAAACTAGTAGAATTTATTAGAATCATTCACGCCTTAAGTTGGGTTCACGCCTGAAGTTGGGTTGACCAAAAACCTCGAACCCAACTTAAGGCGTGAATGCCTGTACACAAGGCGGGCGAGCGTCTCCGTCTCAGGCATCGGCGCCGGGCGTACTTGGTAAATTAACAACAACGATTACCACTACAGCCACTGCTTAACAAAACGATTACTGAAGTGCCGAAAGTCGAAACACATAGTCAATGCAATGCAGTCAACAGTACTGTATGGCTGGCGAGTGACTGGAACTGAGGCGCCAGCCGCCAGGCCGCCAGCCAGCTGAAGCCAGAAAATGCACACAAGCTGCAGTCTGCACAGTGCACTCTGGTCTCTGGCAGCGGGCCACTTGCCACTTGGCACTTGGCCGGGCTCTACGTACATGCACTATGCAGTCAGTAAGTCAGTCAGTCATAGTAATACTCATAGTAGTTCCGGCTAGTACTAGGGAGGCTTGTGGCGGAACGCCGGCCGGAAGACCGGCTGACACCGCCAATTGTGGCGTAGCCTGTACTAGAGTGAACTTCAGGCACGGCCACCCTGTGGCGAAACGAAACTACAAAGTAGAACAGCACGGCCAAATTGTGGCTTCTTGGGTGCCCTGTCCAAGTGGGTGGCACCGCCACATTTTGCCAAAAAAAGTGCCACACCGCCACATTTGGCGGTGTATCGCCACTAAAAAAAACACTGCCCCTAGGCTTAGCAGCAGTGTTTTTTTTAAGGTTTTCGTTACTAGTGGCGCTAGGCCACTTGTGGCGTTTCGAACTATGAAAACTTCAGTTTACTCGGCCAATGTGTGGCTTTAAGCCAATTAAAATTGGGCTTGGCACGGCCACGTGTGGCGGGCTGGCTTTTTGGTGCAGCAAATGACCCTACCGGCAGCGGGGTCAGCGCGGCGCGGCGCCGTACTGGCATTCCAAGTTCAAAGTAGTTCAGAACAGTATGTTTAATTATCTTAAGTTCAAACTAGTAGAATTTATTAGAATCATTCACGCCTTAAGTTGGGTTCACGCCTGAAGTTGGGTTGACCAAAAACCTCGAACCCAACTTAAGGCGTGAATGCCTGTACACAAGGCGGGCGAGCGTCTCCGTCTCAGGCATCGGCGCCGGGCGTACTTGGTAAATTAACAACAACGATTACCACTACAGCCACTGCTTAACAAAACGATTACTGAAGTGCCGAAAGTCGAAACACATAGTCAATGCAATGCAGTACAGTACTGTATGGCTGGCGAGTGACTGGAACTGAGGCGCCAGCCGCCAGGCCGCCAGCCAGCTGAAGCCAGAAAATGCACACAAGCTGCAGTCTGCACAGTGCACTCTGGTCTCTGGCAGCGGGCCACTTGCCACTTGGCACTTGGCCGGGCTCTACGTACATGCACTATGCAGTCAGTAAGTCAGTCAGTCATAGTAATACTCATAGTAGTTCTAGTACTAGGGAGGCTTGTGGCGGAACGCCGGCCGGAAGACCGGCTGACACCGCCAATTGTGGCGTAGCCTGTACTAGAGTGAACTTCAGGCACGGCCACCCTGTGGCGAAACGAAACTACAAAGTAGAACAGCACGGCCAAATTGTGGCTTCTTGGGTGCCCTGTCCAAGTGGGTGGCACCGCCACATTTTGCCAAAAAAAGTGCCACACCGCCACATTTGGCGGTGTATCGCCACTAAAAAAAACACTGCTTAGCAGGGATTACTACTGGTTATATTTGGAATAAACGTACACCTATTTACCTGGAAAAAATATATAGGATTACAAGGTGCGCCACCTGCGCCAATGCTATGAATTTGGCAACATAATGCCATTTGCATTGCAACCCACGTCACGTAAGACTAAGGACGTAAGGTAAATTGATTGGCAATGATCCCACGGTCGCAGACAAGTGAATGAAAATGCCGAAGGTCGGACAGGTAATTGCGACATAGCCCAGAAAATACCTCGTGCATGCGCATCGTAGAGTTGTCACGTGACTTTTGCTTGCATTTTTTATAGCGAGATATGGCTGTCAACGTGCCATTTTTGTGGAAATTTTGGGTTTCGCTGCTTGAAATGGGTCACTCCTAGTAGATGATGACCCCCCATTATGCATCATTTTGGTTTGTCAAGAATTATCAGATGCACGTAATAGGGAAAGTACGCAGTGATTATTACCTTTTTCTTGGTCGTCACGCACCGTCAGACGAGACGTCCCGTTTGGTATCGCCGGTTTCTTTTTGGTTTCTTGGTAGCTCCCGTCTGCCTTGGCCTTCCATTGTTTTACGAAAGTCCGCAGCACCATTTGCTGGGGACGACGTCGTCGAGTTAGGCGTCATCTTTGCATCGATAATCAACATGGTAATGAAGATGGATGCATGGATAGAGCGGCTATGGCCGCCTCTAGTGCCACTAGCATTAGTATCCGTGACGTGTGAGCATGTCGGCCAGCGGAAACCGGCCAGGTCATGATCGAGGCAGGTACGGCAGTTTATTTTCGTGTGTTTGCATGGAAACTCGTACGTTCATACATGTTTTCTGGTGGATACTTTAGTGCTAGTTGCAACCGCCTTCCATGCCGGCTCAAGGAGGGGTATTAGCCATTGTGTTGCACAATTTGTGGAATTTCTTTCGGGGATACCGTTCAGTCATGAGTGCAAGGTAGCGTCAAAGCTGTATTCCAGCGTATTTGCCAGTCTATTGTGGTCGGTACTTATATTCTGCTTCAGTGTATGGCATGGCACAGCCGACAGTTTGCGCGCGCGTAAGCCACACGCGTAAACGCGGGCATTGATTAATTAATAAGCACGTGACTGCGTCACGTGGGTGCCAATACAGAGTAAAGGAACCTTCAACCCTATATACACAACGCAGGCATTGTAGATACACAACGTGGGCATTAATTAATTAATTAATAAGCACGTGACTGCGTCACGTGGGTGCCAATACAGAGTAAAGGAACCTTCAACCCTATATACACAGCGAGAAGCAGGGAGGGCGCCCTAGCTTCTCTCACTGCCGCAGGTGGGCAGGCCACAGAGCGCTCTCTCCACGGCATGGTGCCGGGGCGCAACACTGTGGGTGCAATACAACCAGTGCAACACCATAGGTAGGCTGACGCATAGCTTATGCTACAAATGTGAGGTGGGCTCAAGACGTCGGCTAATTAAGGCGCAAGCTGAGGGCCACAAGGTGCCAGAGCTAATTGAAGGTACTATAACGCTGTGCGCTGATATCGTTTCAAGTGCTGTAATGCCTAAGCTATCCCATAATCGATTGCCCCCATCTAGACAACTAGCTGGACGTGGGCATTGTATGGGCATTGAACGTGGGCATTGTATGGGTCAAATGGGCTATCCGGGTGGTTTTACCACAGGAAAGCACCATTGGACTATCCGACCAAATTGTCCAATGTTGGGTTTGAGGTTTCTGACCCTCCCTTTCAAAAAATGGGGGGGTATTTCTACATTCTTTTCTAAAATGGGGGGTATATACACTAAATTCTTTTTCTTTGGCACAAAATGATCGTCTTTTGGCTCACTGCGACAAAATGCATAATCCAAATTACCTATTAGACTCATCATATTATTGCATATTCTGAAAGCCTTTAAAGTGTAGATACTCCTAGCATCTTGGTTGGGGTAATTTGGATTTGTGGCCTATGAGTTATGAATTCTTTTATGTTCACTAGAGGTGTCGGGAAGTGCCTAAACCTGAATGGCTTGGCGGACCATGGGTTAACATGGTGGGCAGACCGGTCAACGCTACAGAAACTCCCGTTGACGGAAATATTCATGCTACAGAAACACTTGTTGCGACTGTAATGCAAGTGCTGCTGTGGATACGCTACGTCGTTGCTGGAGTCCATGCAGGGACGAATTTACGTTACTACTAACTTTGTTTATTGTATAAGCCTGGCATTCAGTTGGCTACGTATACGCGTCGGGCGTTGGCATATTCCTTTAAAATTCTGTTGGCAGTTCTAAAGGCACTGTGAGATGGGCTCACGTACACCCAGGCAGCCTCCTGGTTTTTCTGTAATATGGAGGCAGATGGTTAATTAGCAAGGATAGATGGCAAGTAGTGATGAAGGAGACCACCCCCAAGTCTGTGGGGGCTCACGCGTGTGACCGCGTATGGCATTCATAGCGATTCAGGCCGTGGTGCCCACAACCCTGTAACTATAGGAACTAGATAGCTAGCATAATCCATTTGTAACGACTAAAAATGATCAAGAACACCATCCCTAGTCAATAAGAGAAAGATCTTTACCTGGGTTGCCTTCCTGAGCTGAACGGATCTTCATTCTTCAATTGTACGTACCGAGAAACGTTGAGATGGAGATTCCACAGCATGTGATTTAAGGAACCACACCCCTTGCAGACGGCAAAGACAAGTTGTGGCCTAGTAGACATCCTTCTGTGGAACTGAAAGTAGTCTAGTATCAAGGAGCTTTTGGAGGATGGACAAATAAAGACAATCTTTATTTTACCATGATGAGGAATGGATCAAAACCAACGTGTCAACAATGGCGACCCCACGTCCTTGATATCGACATGCATGTCAAACTTGCTTCAACCTTAGCCTGAAATGAACCAATCATGCAGAATCACGGAATGTCAGAGCGAGATCTTCTCATCCTTCCTAGTCATATACACAACAGAACAACACCACAACAGCCTCAGGCAAAATCCAGACGTGAGATCCTGAATCTTTAGTAAGCACTGAAGTCCCAAAGGACCAGCCGCCGAGCAGCTGGGACTGGGAGGAATACCACCGGTCAAGCTGCTGCTGCGGTGAGCCAGAGAGCGTCCGCGGCGCCGGCTGTCTGTGCGCCGCCGGCTGGCCGTTGGGCCGCATGACGCAGGTGGATCCAGGCGTACTTGCCGTGCTGGTCCTTGAGGTGGGCGAAGTACTCGCAGACATGGAGACCTGTCCTCCTGCTCCTTGGTCGCCTGCCGGATGGCCGAGTGGTAATATTCGGCTTTGAGGCGGGCGCCGGTAGCGGGCGGGGTCCCGGTTGTCGCGCAGGGCTTGCCGGCCCTGGATGACGGCGGGGAGCCGGTGCAGGCTGGTTAAGGGGGGCAGGCGGCGGGGGGGCAGCAGGGGCCCTGCCGCGGGCAGCTTGCCAGCGAGGCGCCGAAGGGCCGATGCCGGGCCGGCAGCGGGCAGCTGGGCGTCTCTGGCCGGGATGTCCAGCGCGTGACGGCGAACTCCTCTGCCGCGCACTTGTGGGCGCGTTTTTCAGGGAAGTCCTCCGGCCCGAGCGTCGTCAGATTTCTCACGCAACTGCAGTGTGCGCAAATCAGGTGGTGCCACGTGCTTACCAAAACTTGTGCGAGGGGAATCGCAGGCGGATGAGGGGGGTGACGATGCAATCAATCGGAGCGCACCAGGGGGATCACGTGCGAGTGAGCAGCTAGTACAGATCCTTGATGACGCTTGCGCATTACAACATAGTCGATGCAGCGTTCAGTGCCAGTTGGCGAGGTGTGTGTGACCAGAGCATCTGGACTGTGTGAAAAGCGGGTGTTGGCAGACGGCAGTTACCAAATTGCATGTCGTAAGCAAATCAGCAAAAAGTTCAGTGTTGGCATTGGAGACCGACAGACCGTACCGTCGGGGGCGTGCTGACATCCTCCGTACCTTGTGGTAGCGTTGCGTTGGCGTCCAATAGCAGAGCGAGGTAGTTGCGACCAGGGGTGCCGTTCGGCATGCAGGTTCTCCAGCGCAGGAAAGAAGTCCCGTTGCGATCTTGTTCAGGGTGGCCGGAGTGTGGTGCGTAACCGACGCCCACCGTCAGGGCGTAACCGTAGGTCGAGTGGCCCACCACCGAATGGAAGGTGGCCACAAAGAGGCGAGCGTTGACCAGCTGGGGTTCACTCGATCATGTGGCGTACGGCGAGCGGGGAGCAGAGGCCGGGAGACGGACGCCCCCGTTACCGGTGCCGTCGCCGCCTCCATAGTAAAACCGCCAGCCGTCGATGTCGTCAGCGGTCGGTCCGCGAGCCGATGCAGTGCGCCTGTGTTCTTGGATTCCCAGGATGGCGATGTTATTGTCGATGCAGAAATGTTAAGCTTGGTGACTCGATGGCACTGACAGTCGTCGCTGCGTAGGCAGCACTTGACAGTGGTCAGCGTCGGGCTGGAGCGTGCGGGCGTTGAAGGTGGCGATGACCAATGGCGCGCGTTGACCGAAAAGTGGGGGGGTGCAGGCGGGGGTGGGGGCGGAGATGGAGCAGGGTGGTGAAGGGGCCGGGTGGGGGTGGAGGTGGCCGGGGGGCTAGGGGGGGCGGGTTGAGGACTTATGCTTTCAATCACCGTAATTCGATTCTTCCTGCCAACGCGTCGAGGCGACGCCGACAGTTGGCTCGGGTGGCCAGGTAGAATGAATCTGCCTCTGCACGCATAAGAAATGCGTGCAGTCTGAGGAGGTTTCGGAGGCGGCCGCGCAAGGCGGGGCGAACCTGGCTCACTGCCGACCCGTTGCTCTCTCTCCGACAGCCCTAGGGCTGCGAAGGCAAAGGGGCGGGAAGGGGAGTTAGGCAGATGATTCCCACTGCTAGAGCCGCGAAGCAGCGGGGCCGTGAGCGTCGTCATTGCCGAGTCTATCACGAAAAGTCCACGGGTGGCGGCCCTGCCGCGCGCGGCCGGGGGCACGCCAGGTGAGGACATAACGCCCATGCTAATGGCGGGCTTGGTGCCAGCTAGTCTACCTGATGTGTCTACCTGATCTCTGCGGGCCAGGTGCCCGGCTAGGCCCAGGCGCCTGTGCCTAAGAGTATGGGCATTAGTGCATTAATGCATTAATGCATTAATGCATTAATGCATTAATTAATAGACACGTGACTGCGTCACGTGAGCATAAGTCCTCAGTGGGAGGGGAACATGGGATGGAATGGATTAATTAATTAATTAATTAATAGACACGTGACTGCGTCACGTGAGCATAAGTCCTCAGTGGGAGGGGAACATGGGATGGAATGGATGGTGTAAGCTATCTAGGTCCAAGCCCGCCCAGCCTGGGCGATATGTCCTCACCTGGCGTGCCCCCGGCCGCGCGCGGCAGGGCCGCCACCCGTGGACATTTCGTGATAGACTCGGCATGGACATGTGCTACACTAGACGTGACGGGCTCACCCCCGGGCAGCCTCCTGGTTTGTCTGTAATATGGAGGCAGATGGTGCGCAAGGATAGATGGCAAGTAGTGATGAAGGAGACCACCCCCAATCCTGTGGGGGCTCCGCGTGTGACCAAGTATGGCATTCATAGCGATTCGGGCCGCGGTGCCCACACCCCTGTAACTAGGATCGACCTAGATAGCTTATACCATCCATTCCATCCCATGTTCCCCTCCCACTGAGGACTTCACTAGGAGCCGGGTGTTGACAAAGTGTGACAATGCTTGACATGTCAGGTTGATAAAGTGTGACAAAGTGTGACAAAGTGTGACATGTGGTGTGACAAAGTGTGACAAAAGCTATACAAATGTTGACAAAACCATGACATATCAGGTCGATTTTACAAGACAATTCTTGACAAATTATCAAGGTGAAAGTGTCAAAAAATGTCACACATTGTCAACGTCACGCATTGTCAACATGAGAGTGAGATTTTATCACATTTTATCACACCACAATTAGTGACATTTGTGCACATTTATCACAACACAAACGTTGATATATCACAGACAATCCTGAAAATTTATCAGGACTATAAAACAGACAAAAAGTGACAAAAAGTGACAAAAAGTGACAAAAAGTGACAAAAACCAGTGAAATTTTTCTTTTTATTACAAAATAAGCATTACTTAATGCTGACAGCAACAACGATTGTCTCGTAGGCAAAGTTCGGACGGCAGCCCATTGCGTTGCGTGCAGCCCGTTGTGAGCATGACTTCCACGGAAAGCTCTAAATGCTTGCAAAGAATTTGCAGGCAGCCGCCCGTTGGGTATATTGTGTGCAGCCGTCATTTGCGGATGTCATTTTGATTAAAAGCTCTCGACTCTCCTGTAAAACACAGAAAAAAGATGCAGAGGTGGAAATAACATCAATGTATACATGGTTGTTGTCAGTTGTGCAACATTAAAGAGGCAGATTACGTTAAAAAACCTGTACAAAAACTTCCCTCTCTTGCTGCAAATGCAAAGAAGAAAGCACTGATCTATTTGGAACAAAAAAGGTAGCTGCAGGCAAACATACACTGCGCAAAGAAAACACCTCATCACACAGATTCAAAGACAAACCTGAGCAACCCGTGCATGGACCCTAGACGAGTCCGCCGGCTACGTCGATGACGACGATGGTGAGGATGCATATGGCACCAGAACAGCCGAGACTTCCTGCAGAAGAAAAACAAAAATTATGAATGTTTATTCGTAGTCAATAACAAATTTATTACGGTATCCATTGTGTACGAAATTTGGAGCATATGTTATGTTAATCGATTAGCTGCGCAAGCACACTTCCTTAAGAGGGCATAACGATTGCAAGGTGCTTAAAACCCACCACAAGGAATTATAAAGCTGCCCCACCTGCCCCCCATGACAAGGAAAAACTAACCCATTTGCCTACCCCCATGACGCGGAATAATCTCCCCCCCATACCTGTCCCCCATGACAAGGAACAAGCCCCCCTGCCTGCCCCCCATGACAAGGATTAAACCCCCCTGCCTGCCCCCCATGACAACGATTAACGCCCCCCGCCTGGCCCCCAATACAAGGAATAATTACGCCCCCTACCTGCCCCGGGCATGACAAGGAATCATTGACCCCCCCTGCCTGCCCCCCACGACAAGGAACAACTAACCCCCGCTACCTGCCCCCCACGACAAGGAATCATTGCCCCCCCCTGTCTGCCCCCCGTGACAAGGAATAATTAACACTCCCTGCCTGCCCCCCACGACAAGAATCATCCCCTCCCCTGCCTGCCCCCCACGACAAGAATCATCCCCCCCCTGCCTGCCCCACATAACAAGGAACACTTGACGCCCCCTACATGCCCCCCACGACAAGGAATCATTGCCCCCCCCTGCATGTCCCCCATGACAAGGATCAACTACCCCCCCTGCCTGCCTAATTACAAGGAAAAATTACCCACGCAGCCTGCCCCCCATGTGACAAGGATTAGCCCCCTCTGCCTGAACCCCCATGACAAGGGATAATTACCCCCCCCCCGCCTGCCCCCCATGACAAGGAGTTACCCCCCCCCTGCCTGCCCCCCATGACAATGAATCATTACCCCCCCTGCCTGCACCACATTACAAGGAATAATTAAGCCCCGGCCCCTGCCTGCCCCCCATGAAAAGGCAATCAACCCCCCCTGCCTGCCCCCCATGACAAGGAGTAACCCCCACCCCTGCCTGCCCCCCATGAAAAGGCAATCAACCCTCCCTGTCCGCAACAAGACAAATGTAAAAGAAAAACAAAAATGATGAATGTTTGAAAGTAGTCGCCAACAGAAATATAACGCGGTCCATTGCTACAAGATTTAGAGCATATGCTCTGTTAATCATGTAGCTACAAAATCGCCATTTCGTAAGGGAGGACAACTGACTGTGAGGTGCTTTCAATCCCATGACAAGAAATTTTTAAGCTTTTCTGCATGCCCCCATGACAAGGAATAATTAACCTGTCCTGCCTGCCCCCATGGCAAGGAAAAATTATTACCCCCGCCTTCTCCCACCCCACGACAGGAAATCATTTACCTCCCCTGCCTTCCCCTCATGACAAGGAATAAGAAACCCGTCCTGCCTGCCCCCCATGGACACAAGGAATCGTTAACCCCCCCTGCCTTCCCCCACCCCATGACAGGGAATCATTAACCCCCCCTGCCTTCGCCCACCCCACTACAGGGTATCATGAGCCCCCCCTGCCGTCCCCTCATGACAAGAACAATTAACCCGTCCTGCCTGCCCCCCATGACAAGGAATAAATGTATATGCAATGCGCCTGCCCCCCATGACAAGGAATAAGTAACCCGTCCTGCCTGCCTCCCATGACAAGGAGTGATTAACCCGTTCTGCCTGTCACCATAAAAAGGAATAATTCACCCGCCCTGCCTGCCCCCAAGACAAGGAATTACTAACCCGTCCCGCCTGCCCCCATGACAAGGAATAATTAACAGGTCCAGCCTGCCCCCATGACACGGAATAATTGACCCGTCCTGCCTGCCCCCATGACAAGGAATAAGTGACCCGTCCTGCCTGCCCCCATGACAAGGAATTATTAACCCGTCCTGCCTGCCCCTAATGACAAGGAATAATTAACCCGCCCTGCCTGCCCCCATGAAAAGGAACAATTAACCCGTCCTGCCTGCCCCCCATGACAAGGAATAATTAACTTGTCCTGCCTGCCCCCATGACAAGGAATAAGTAACCCGTCCTGTATGCCCCCATGACAAGGAATAATCCTCACCCCTCGGCAAAAATGCCAGGTAAAGGGAGTTAAAAACAACAGGAGGCACTGCATGCGATTCCACCTACAGCACGGTGATATCCTTAGTATAGACCCTATGTATGGGATCGTAACCACTACTCACCACAAGTCTCAAGCAGGAGCCAGTCTCAGCCATTCGCGGGTAGGCCGCATGCCCGTCCGACGGTGTCAGTCACCCGCAAGTACACGCGCAAAATGGAAGAGGAAACGGCAACACAAATGTATACATATGATGACGAGCACGGAAAGCACCATGGTAATGAAAGCATTCAGAGAATACACATTAAAATCTCTGAAATACGTGGCAAGCTTTACCCGCAACGAAACGGCCCTACACATTCGAGCACGGGATGCTAACTATATTCGTGTTGTTAGTTAAACCGTACGACAAAAATTCGCTGACCGTGGTGCCGTTGAAGGAGCTTGGCGCGCTCCAGACGTCCTGTTCGAGCTGCGTTACAGCGTAAAGAGCTGCTTGGCTCAGGACTGCACACGTTTCTCCCTCAATGGCTACCACCATGTCCTAGCTCAGCATACATACATCGACAGTGCACCTACATCGTTACTGATAGCGGTTGCTGAAGAAATCACATCACTTCGAGGGCCTGCAACATCTCTTATTGCACAATCTTGGATGGCGCTCACTGCTTACATAGAACTTCGGTGAGTGGCCCCGTTGCTCGAGCCCTCTCTGCCCGGCGGCCGGCGCTAGCCCCAAGCACTAACCGTAGACATGGTTTTTCCTGCGCGCAACACCTACTTCTGCCTTCGTTGAACGCTGGCCTTTGGCGCAAACTTTGAATTTTGGGAAAGGATGCTGACGGGCAACTGTTGCGCAATGCAGTTTTTCCGGGTACGGCCGCTCCCTGAATGGTACGGCGATCAAGGACGCGATTACGCCAGCAGCAAGCGATCCCAACCAAGCGATACTGTAGAGTGACGACTGTTTCTCTACCACTGGTAAATACTCGTCATAAGTACTTTTACTTAATTTACTGGACGTCATCTGATGGCTGTCGGATGACTGGCATGGCCAGGGCATGGCCACAAACTTACGGACCGCCGATAAGAGTCAGCAGACTGACAGACGGCCGCAAATGCGTGGACAATACTAATAGACGACGCCAACTATCGTCTTGCGCAAAGTCTTGCAAGCTTGTGCAAGTGATTCCCGTGGTGGCGACTTGCGACTTGCGCGGGTGTTCCCGTTGAAGCTAAACGATGACAAACGAAAGACGTGCTTGTGCTCCAAGGAAAAGCTTGTGGCCGGGGAAGGTGGAAGACGGAAGCTACGCCAAGGCTCGCAGCCAAGGTGGGAATTACATGCTGTGACTTTTTCAGCAATGGCGGTATGGTAGGAACGAATAACTACATATAAGGAATAGGATCATAGACTCACTGATGACCGTCATGATTTTCTTAGCAATTAAATCGCCGTCCTTGATGAAATTTATCTAGCTAGCTCGGAGGGCCAGAAGAAGCCATCGGGGGAGAAACACAGCCAGGATCTAGAATTAAGTTGTCATCGATCTGTTCGCTGGTAGGCACAGCGCCATTCGGACATCCAGAAGCTAACCCACTCTTAACCGTTTGAGGTGAGTAAGTAATTCTTCGTCCGAAATACTGACAGTCTTGCATCGACTTGAACACGCCGTACGCACGTGACATTCTCGTGCATTGCCCTAGGGCCCACCGCCCATGATGCTACATGGGCCGCCCAGAGTTTCCCGCCAAGTTAGCCATGCTCGCAGTACATTCATTTTCTCCTAGATACACAAGGTCAATTGTACTATTCAAACCAAATCTGGTTCAATTCTTATGAAAGGCATCGATATCAAGGAGACAACCAGCGCATGGGAGAATCCGGACCATGGTAACTCGAGCCTGCCGATGTGTACAGGTTGCGTCACGTGCTTATGAATTAGGTATTTAAATAATGTACAGGTTGAGCGTATCATGTATGCCACGGTCTGCTATTGCGTCACTTTCCTTCTTTTCACAAACTTCCGTTGTTTAAGCTAACGGTTCTCCATACATTCGTATGTTGCATCTGTGCTGCCATTTCGATGTCAATTTCGCGCGTGTACTTGTGATGCCTGATACCGTTGGACTTGCACGTGGCCCCATCGCATGTGGCAGCGGCGTGGTCGGCTGTCCAGCGCGGCCAATTTTTTTATGGTGAGCAACTGTCATCATTCTTCATCTAGTGTCCATTCACGAAGCTGTAAACATGCTGTGCGTTGCAGCCACCATTGGATGTCCGCATTGTAATTCAGTCCAGGGGCACCCAAAGGCCTTCGGGACTTGATAATGATGTTTTATCGGTTGCAATTCCCTCATGGGAACGCCTTCTTTATTTGAATATTCAACTCCGGTTTGTTTGTTTGTTCGTTTGTTTAGTACTTTACAACGGTTCTACTGACTGTGCCGTTTAATAGTTCTTTGTGTTCTGGTATAGCCCAGCCGGCAGCACTGTTGTTACCGCCAATGAAGCACAATTGTGAGCCGAAGAATTGTATTTCTTTGTTTTTAACGCTAAAGAGGCACATTGGAGAGCCAAAGAATGTACACTTTCTTTGTTTGTTTGGTAGCTAGAAAGCAGGCAGGAGAGCACACACGGGAATAATTTGTTTTCTGCATTCTTGTTTTATTGAGCGTTTGTAGGTGGTGATCCCTCCAGCATTAATAATTGGAATTAAATGTAGCAGTTTGGAAAGTGTATTTTGTGCTTCCAGCTTCTATGCATATTTTTGGAGCCCTGCTTTTAGCTACAAATCATACGAACTCCTTTGCCGTTGGGAGACTCTTCTGTGAAATCCAGAAGCCTTGGTTGACATGCGTGGCATGGATAGATTTTTTCTTTCTTTCTTGCCTTAGTAGCGTCTTTTTGCTGATAATCACAGGATTTTTTCACCCACCCCCCCACACCCCCACACCAAACGACTCCTTTCTCTGTCAACTTTAGTTATGATGCCTTCTACCTCGTTAGATTTTATTCGTACCCTGTACGGGGCATATATTCAGTTGATTGGCCTAACTTTTCCTTCGCATGGATCTGGCGTCAATCTTTCTTCTTTCTTTCTCAGAGTGCCGTATTCACCATAGTAGTGAGATTGCAAGAAAGTAGATCGTAAAGCATCCTGGCATCTTGGAGAAACTTTACAGCTCCCACTTGTTTTTTCGGCAGTTTGCAACGCAACGCTCTTCTCTAGGGATTCCTGGGGTTTCGCTGTTCTCCACATCTTGTGAGGTACATGGGGACGAGTTAGGTGAGAATACCCGTCCCATTCTCTCTCTCTCTCTCTCTCTCTCTCTCTCTCTCTCTCTCTCTCTCTCTCTCTCTCTCTCTCTCTCTCTCTCTCTCTCTCTCTCTCTCTCTCTCTCTCTCTCTCTCTCTCTGCCCGCTATCTCACTTTCTCGGTCCTAAAATCAAGCCATTACTCACAAACAGCCACGCGACTGCTGTGCTCTCACGACGTCTCATTACACACAGCTGATTTCGGGTATTCATCTCACTTAAGATCTTTGTGTGTTCCCTTTGCTGCTTTGCCGGATAACGCATGTATCCCTTGCATGCAGGCGATCTACCTAACACAACCATGGCGGACACATTGGCCAGCATGGCGGGGAGGGCACCTGCGGACACAGATTTTGTAGGCTCTGAGCCCTCGTCACATCGCTGTAGCACTGGACATTGTCATGCGATAAATTTCTAGAGAGTCCATTTTTTTCAGCAATGATCGCTGGGACAGCCCTATGACGGATGTTATACTGCATTTGTGAGATGCTTGCGGTTGTACATCTTGCACGCCACCCTCGGACTGTGATTGAGTGCACTCTTCATTCATGTGTTTTGTCAGTAAAGTTTGTCATGCTAATGTAATGCAGAAAACCGCAATTCAGGCAGCAAGGCAGCAGCCATATTGATTTTAATGAAGTAAGTTTACCTGTGCGTGGTGTTGATTTGTCAGTTTGCTATGCCTTTGTTTATCGTGTTGACATTTTGTCATGTTGACATTTGTTGACATTTTTCTTGCGTTTGGCCTGCGTTTGTAAACGTCTTGACATTTGTTGACAAATCACCTTGGCTTGTCAGTGTTTTGACATTTGTTGACATCAACATAAAGTTGACATGTCAACGATTGTCAACGTTTTGTCAACATTGTCAACATTCTGTCAAGTTTTGTCAAGCTGTTGACATTTTTTTGTCTAGTTTTGTCACACTTTGTCACACTTTGTCAACAATTTGTCAACAAGTTGTCACACTTTGTCAACAAGTTGACAATTGTTGACAAAAATTTGTCACACTTTGTCAACACCCGGCTCCTAGTGTTATGCTCACGTGACGCAGTCACGTGTCCATTAATTAATTATTTAATCTAGGTCCTAGTTACAGGGCACCGCGGCCCGAATCGCTATGAATGCCATACGCGGTCACACGCGGAGCCCCCACAGACTTGGGGGTGGTCTCCTTCATCACTAGTTGCCATCTATCCTTGCGTACCATCTGCCTCCATATATTACAGACAAACCAGGAGGCTGCCCGGGCGTGAGCCCGTCGCGTCTAGTGTAGCACATGTCCATGCCGAGTCTATCACGAAATGTCCACTGGTGGCGGCCCTGCCGCGCGCGGCCGGGGGCACGCCAGGTTAGGACATATCGCCCAGGCTGGGCGGGCTTGGTGCCAGCTAGTCTATCTGAGGTATCTACCTGATCTGTGCGGGCCAGGTGCCCGGCTAGGCCCAGGCGCCTGTGCCTAATAATGTGGGAAACATAGGGCAAATCAGCGTACAAATTCTCATTACTAATGTGCAAACCAAAGGGGATGTTAAGGGCCTTGCACAGCATCTTGGTGACGGCGCCGTCGAGTCGTTGCTCCAGCTCCTGCATCAGTGGCCACGTCTCGGCGCCGTAGGTCAGGATCGTCAGAATGACGACCTTGAAGAGGTCACGCTTGACGATCTGGGGTAGGGCGGGGTTGCTCCACCAGCGGCGGTGGTCATGGAGTTGCGCCCACGCCATGCCGATCCGTGTCGTCATGTCGTCCTCGCAGTCGGGAAGCCAACTGCCGAGCAGCTTGAAGCGGCCTGAAGGAGGGTAGTTGACCTCGGTGTCGTCTAAGAGGCGGAGTGTGGGTGGGGGCCCTGCCATGCCGAGGGCCAGGGCCTCCGTTTTGGGGCTGATTTCTAGACCAACCGCCCGAGCCTCGGCGCCAGGCAGTCCAGCCAAAGTAACTTGGGCAGACTCCGGCTTCTCGATGAGCGTGATGTCGTCGGCATAAACGAGGTCAGCTAGTAAATTCTGCCTGTTAGTCGGCCCCCCTTCCCCAAGCTCGTTCGTGATCGCTAGGCCAGGGGCACGGCCTGCAATGCTAGCAAAGCGAGCACGTGCCTGGCGCATAACATAATCCGCTACAATAATAAACAGGTACGGCGACAGGACGCAACCCTGCCAGACGCCGGTCTGCAGTGGGCATGGCGGGGTAATGCCGTGTTGAGTGCGCACCGAAGTGGTAGACCCCTCATACAGTGTGCGGATGACCGGTAATCAGGGGAGTGGGGACGCGAGCGCGAGCAAGTACAGCCCATATAGAGCGTCCCAGAGGACAGAATCAAAAGCCTTGATGAAGTCGAAGAAGATCAGGATGGCGGGAAGTTCACCAGGTTGCAGGAGAGCGATTTCCTCGAAGAGGCGACGCGCGACGAAGATGGCCATGACGGTGTTGCGCCCAGGACGGAAGCCCATTTGACTTTCCCCAAGGTGACAGTCGAGAGCAGAAGGAAGGCGGTTGAGGATCATGCGCATGAACAACTTGAGTGCGGCGCTCTGGATGCAGACTCCTCTGTAGTTGGCGGGGTCGTCAGGGGAACCTTTGTTTTTGTACAGCATAATACGGTAGCTGTGCTGCCACTCAGGAATCGGCGGCGCGTCGGCAAGCAGGATCCGGTTGCAGACGTCAAGCAGGAACCCCGTGAGCGCCGTCAGCTTAATCACCGGGGCTGGGAGCTGGTCAGGTCCAACGGCGGCATAGAAGCGGAGTTGCTTGGCGTTGGTGCTCAGCTCGAGCTCGGTGAACGGCGGGAGCTGGTTGGGGTCGGCCATGCAGGGGTTCCGTCAGGGCTGGGTTCGTGTAGTCCTGCTCAGCGGCGGGCGGCGTGGGCGGCGCAGGGACGTCCGCAGGCGCTACTGCCAGGCGTGCGGCCGCCAGAGGGCCAAGCGGCGGAGGCGGCGGGGGGGCGCTGAGCAGCCGGGACTGGGAGGAATACCACTGGTCGAGCTGCTGCTGCGGTGAGCCAGAGAGCGTCCGCGGCGCCGGCTGCGCGCCGCCGGCGGGCCGTTGGGCGTGACGCAGGCGGATCCAGGCGTACTTGCCGTGCTGGTCCTTGAGGTGGGCGAAGTACTCGCAGACATGGAGACCTGTCCTCCTGCTCCTTGGTCGCCTGCCGGATGGCCGAGTGGTAATCGGCTTTGAGGCGGGCGTAGCGGGCGGGGTCGCTGTTGTCGCGCAGGGCTTGCCGGGCCTGGATGACGGCGGGGAGCCGGTGCAGGCTGATGAAGCGGGGCGGGCGGCGGGGGGGCAGCAGGGCCCCGGCCGCAGGCAGCTTGTCAGCGAGGTGCCTAAGGGCCGATGCCGGGCCGGCAGCGAACAGCTGGGCGTGGCTGGCCGGGATGTCCATGCAGCGCGTCGACGAACGCCTCTGCCGCGCGCTTGTGGGCTTGTTTTTCAGGGAAGTCCTCCAGAGCGTCGTCAGATTTCTCAAGCAACTGCAGTGTGCGCAAATCAGGTGGGGCCACGTGCTTACGAAAGGGCGAGGGGAATCGCAGGCGGATGCGGGCGGTGACGATGCGATGATCGGAGCGCACCAGGGGGATCACATGCGAGCGAGCAGCTAGTACAGATCCTTGATGACGCTTGCGCATTACAACATAGTCAATGCAGCGTTCAGTGCCAGTTGGCGAGGTGTGTGTGACCAAAGCATCTGGACTATGTGGAAAGCGGGTGCATGTTGGTAGTGACCAAATCGCATGTCGTAAGCAAATCAGCAAAAAGTTCAGTGTTGGCATTGGAGACCGTACCGTTGGGGGCGTGCTGACATCCGCCAGTACCCGGTGGTAGCGTGGCGTTGGCGTCCAGCAGCAGAGCGAGGTAGTTGCGACCAGGGGTGCCGTTCGCCAGGTTCTCCAGCGCTGCAAAGAAGTCCTTGCGGTCTTGTTCTGGGTGGCCGGAGTGGGGTGCGTAACCAACGCTCACCGTCAGGGCGTAGGTCGAGTGGCCCACCATCGAATGAAAAGTGGCCACGAGGAGCCGAGCGTTGACCAGCTGGGGTTCGCCCATGTGGCGTACGGCGAGCGGGGAGCAGAGGAGACCGATGCCCCTGTTCCCGATGCCGTCGCCGCCTCCGTAGTATGTAGAACCGCCAGCCGTCGTGGTCGTCAGCAACAAGGGCAGTTGATCCGCGGGCCGATGCAGTGCGCCTGTGTTCTTGGATTCCCAGATGGCGATATGATTGTCGATGCAGAAACCAATAAGATTGGAGACTCGATGGCACTGACATTCGTCACTGCGCAGGCAGTGACAGCGGTCAGCATCGGGCTGGAGCGTGCGGGCGTTGAAGGTGGCGATGACCAAGGGCGCGCGTTGACAGAAAAGGGGGGTGCAGGCGGGGGTGGGGGCGGAGATGGAGCAGGGTGGTGATGGGGGTGGGGGTGGAGGTGGTGGGGTAGGGGGGGCGGGTTGGGGACTTATGCTTTCAATCACCGTTTCGATTCTTCCTGCCAACGCGTCGAGGCGACGCCGACGGTTGGCTCGGGTGGCCAGGTAGAATGAGTCTGCGTCTGCACGCATAAGAAATGCGTGCAGTCTGAGGAGGTTTCGGAGGCTGCCGCGCCACTCAGGCAGGGCGAACCTGGCTCACTGCCGACTCGTTGCTCTCTCTCCGACAGCCCGAGGGCTGCGAAGGCAAAGGGGCGGGAAGGGGAGTTAGGCAGATCCCACTGCTAGAGCCGCGGAGCCGCGGGGCCGCGAGCGTCGTCATTGATAGGAGAGAAGGGTTCGCAGCGCGGGCTCCGGCTCAGGTGCAAAGCGAACGAATTTATTAGGGGGACGGCCAAGCCTGGCAGCCATACCTGAGCTGAAGTTGCCCCGGCGGATCCCCACACGTGCTGGGGAGCAGGTGACCGTCGATGCCGGTGGCGATGGCGGTGACGGCGGGGGCCGAGCAGGGGGCTGGGGCGCTGGCACGGCGGTATCCATGGGGGTCGCCGTCATTGGAGGAAGGTCCTGGCCGTTAATGCGGACGATGAAGACGCCATTAGAGGCGGGCATAGATGCTGCACCGTAGTTGCGGGTTGGCCTGCTTGGCTGCCCGAGCCTCGTGGACCTCCGGCCGGTTCAAAGCGGTAGCCCGGGCCTAGCTCAAGCTGCTCTGGGGTATAGTAATCGTCGATGCTCAGTTGGGTATCGTGGAGGTTCCGACGGGCCTTCTGCACCTGCAGTTTGTCCTCCTTGTGGTGGAATTCCACCAAGACAGGGGCGGTGGGGCCGCCGAGCCGTCGTGCCGTTTTGATGACGCCGCTTTGGGCCACGCCAAGCTTCCCCAGGAAGGGGTCGCCCCGGAGGTAGGTGCCCAGGCGTGCATCGTTGACGTTCGAGGGGACGCCACGTACCACAATACTGCATGAGCGAATGGGTTCGTGCATAGCATCCCTTGTGCTGGCCTTGACGGCTGTTTTGATTTCGTTGATGAGCTCCGTAGGGACCGTTCTGAAGCGTGGCGGCATAGGTGGTCTTGGCAGGAGTTATGGAGGCGGCAAGTTGTTGCTGGAGCTGGTGGAGGAGCTGCTGCTGCTGCTGCTGCAGCCCTGCTGCAATGTGGGTGATGGCGGAGTGGATGGAGGTGTCGGCGTGTGAGGAATGGGCGTGGTGGGTGGCGAGGTGGTTGTGGACAGGGTCGGAGGGCAGCGTTGAGGAGGGGAGGGAGGCGATCGAAGCAGGTATTGGCGACTTGCTTGGCGGTGATGTTGATGGCGGCCGCAACAGTGGGGTCGGCTCCCAGGTCCAGAGAGGCCATGACAAAGCGCTCAAGGGCGCTGTCGGAAAGACGGGAGCACGTCCACCAGACTGCGAGGCAGAGGTCAGTGTCGTCGGGGTCGTCGTGGAGAAGGTCCGACAGGTGGGTAACCTGTTGGTTGCAGTCCCGGATCTCGCACTTTTTCTCGGCAGCCAGGTGCAGGATGGTGAGGGCGGCAGCTCGGGACAGGCGCATGATTGCGTTAAGGCCTGGCCATTTGCCAGGTAAAAATGCGGCAGCTTCCTCGGCAGAAAAGGCCTCCTCGCGGGTATCCAGGGCAGGGTCGCTGTTCGGCGGAGCGGTGGAGTGGAGCGGCTGGATGCTGACAGTGGCGTCCGGCATAGCGTGCAAGGGTGTTTGGTGCAGGGCCGCGGACGCTTGTGATTGCTGGGATCGATGAGTCGTATTCCGCCATATCGAGCTGAAAAAACAGCGATATTTTCTGGGCAGGGCGGTGCCGGTATCTTCGGAAATATTGAGCGATAGCTGTAGAAAATTATATCAGCGTGTTCGTCTTCAAAAGACGAGTCTAATGCAACCAACCCGATGAAATTTCATGGCCGGAGTCAAAAGTTATGAGCATTCTCGTATATTGCAACAACCAAAGGGGCATATGGCCTATCATACATTCTGCATAGGCATAGCATGGCTAAATTCTTAGTTTACTCGTTAATGCAACATCCATGGGGGTCCAATTATAGACATAGCGTGGCTAAATGTTGAAGGCATCATCCATGGGGGCCATTATGGGCGCACATGTGCGTGGGCATGTGCCCCTTAACTGGGCATAGCGCGATACATCATGAGGGTGCAGGTGCCTTGGAGCACCTAGAGCAAGTGTTGTTTACATTCCCACCCTTGCAGGAAGTCGCTTAGAATGTATTATAGGCTCATATGCCCCTTCTCTGGGCTATGTGCTACATATACTCCCAACGGAGTTATGTTCCTAATTAATTAATTAATAAATGCGCGTGGGCCACATGCTAGGCTAAGCCTTACTAATCTACACTACTGGTATATATATTGACGTTTCGGTGGCGCGGCCCTTGGCTCTTAGCCACGTGGCTGGGGCCTCCCTCACGGCAGGTTACACGGCGGACCGGGCGGAGCGGGCCAAGCTCCTGGCCTACGGCGACGTCGGGCACCATCGTGTGGTGCCCTTTGTCCTGGAGGAGTTTGGGGCCATGGGGCCCCTGACCTCCGCCTTCTTCAAGGAGTGTTGCCGGCTCCGGGAGGACCGGCTGGACCTGGAGGGCCAGCGGGCCCCATGGTCGGCGCGGACCTGGACGTCATATTGGCGTCAGCGCTTGTCGGTGGCGCTGACTCGGGCCATGGCTGACATCATGCTCCGCCGTACGCGGGCTGATTTTGCGGTGCAGCAGGGCTATTAGGTTCCTCCCGTTAGGAGTTTCCATTGGTCTTATCGTAGTATAGAGCTTTGACATGGCTCTGTATATAGGTTTATATAGCTGGGCGTTTGCTTTGGTTTGAGTGATTTCACTCTGCTGTAAGTAATTATATTATTAATATATATTCCTAGGGCGTACTGCCCTTTGTTGCTGGACGCGGTCGGGTTGACGGCCGCCTTCCCCTCGCTCCCTAGGCCCCCGGCCTTCCTGGCCCTCGTTGCGCGGGTGCGGGCGACATTTCTTTCCGCCGCCCCCCCGGTGACGGCCTCGACTCTTTGGGGGTATGTCTTGGAAGGATATCACGCCGGCTGCCGGCTGCCGTGGCATCTCCCGGCCGCCCGGCAGGAAGAGCTGCTTTCCCTGGACGAGCGGGTGGGTCAGGAGGTGGTCGAGTTCGTCACGGCGGTGGCTCGAGACGCACAGGTCTCGGTGCGGGCGGCCTACCTCGATCGCGGGCGGCGCCGACCTGGGCCTCATGTCCCCGCGGCAGCTTCGCCTCTTCTTGGACGCCCAGGCCCCGCCTCCCGGCCCGGTTGCCAGTGGGGGCTTTCTCATCACCTCCCTCAGCCTGGCGCAGGCCGCCATGCTGCGTGTGGAGTTCGGGGCCCCCACCGCGGTTCAGGGCGGCCAGGCCATCTTGGTGGACTCGGCCGGGCGCGCCCAGCCCCTAACCGCGGGGACGCCTGTTTCTGCCTTCCTCCACGACATCCTGGAGTTGGCAGGCATCCCGCACGAATGGCACCCCGCGGCTGACCAACCGGTCGGCATCCTCTCGCGCGCCCAGATTGCTGCTCTCCCGGGTTGCTGGGAGGCCGGCTGGGACCCGCCCCCCCCTCATGTCCGGTCCCTTCTGGAGGGGGACGACCCCGAGTCGGGCTCCTGTGCCATCTGCCTTGAGCCCTTCCGGCCGGGGGATGGCTTGTGTCGCCTGCCCGCGTGCGGCCACACATTCCATCAAGCGTGCATCGCGCGCAGCTTGCTCCACTCCGTGCCGCGCTGCCCGTTGTGCCGGGCTGTTGTGCCGCCCCCTGCATGGGACTGCGCTTCCTCTCGGCCCGCCCCCGGTCTCGCTGGGTCCCCTGCCGGGTCCCCACCGGGCCCCGGGGCCAGCTGCCTCCCCGACCCCTCGGCCGCCGCCCCCGGCCTCGTTGCCGGGGCCTGGGGTGGTCGCGGGCGCGCTGGCGAGTCCCCCTGGGAGGGGCGCCGGCGTTCTCGATCCCCCTCCGCTGGGGGTCTCCCCGGTGGGCACTGCCTCCTCCGTGGCCCCGGCGGGCATGCCGGGCGCTGGTCGGGTCGTGGTGCGCGCGCCTGCCGGCCCGGCTGGGGAGACGCCGCAGGCCCCACGTCCTGCCTTTGCTGGCGCCGCTCCCCGCCACTCAGCGCCCGCCGACGGCCTTCACCGGTGTGCCGTGCTGCTTCCCACGGGGTCCCCGTGTGCTGGTGTGTTCCACAACCGTAACCTCCTCTGCCAGCACCTTCGCGCTGTGCACCCCGATCTCGGCGCGGCGGATCTGCAGGCCATGAGCTGTTACCGGTGCCCGGAAGCTCACTGCCAGCGGGTGTACTCCATTCACGGGCGCGCTCAGCACGCGCGCGCCTGTGTTGCTCAACGGCCCCTCAACCGGCCAGCAGTCCCGGCCCCCTCCCCCCCTCCCGCCTCGGCTCCCACCGGCTCCCAGCCCCCGCCGCCCGACTACTCGGCCAGTTGGCGTAACCCGACGTCTACCCTGACCGACCTCCCCCACCGGGCGCGTAGCCTTTTCGCGCAATGTGCAATCGTTTCTCTCCGGCGCATGCACGCCGCTCCGGACGACCCGCTGGGCTTTAAACTGCACATGGTGACCCCCCGCCTGCTCCTCACCCCTCTCGGGCGTGGTGTGCGCGGCCTCCAGGGTGCGGTTATTGCCCGTTGCCGACGCTTTCTGCAGGGGGACTGGGAGGGGCTGTTTGGCGTGCCGCCCCCGCGCACGGCCCGGCTGTCGGGGGAGGTCAACTTCGAGCGGGTGGCCGCCGACGTCATCCGCCTCGTCCGCGAGGGGCAGCTCAGCCGGGCCATGACCCGCTTGGAAATGGCCAAGCTGGCCCCCGCCAATGCGGCTACCCTGGCGGCCTTGGAGGCTCTTCACCCTGCGGAGCCCGGATTCCAGCTGCCCGTGCCGGACCCCCTGCCGGCCCCCCTCCGGCTGGACCGCGACTGCTTCCTGGAGGTGATGCGTGCGGTCCCGCGGGCTTCCTCTACCGGGCCGTCGGGCTGGCGCTACGAGCACTTGGAGGTCCTGGTGGGGCATGGGGGCGAGGACATTCTCTTTGACACCCTCATTGACCTGGCGGCTGGTCGCGTTCCTCCCGCTGCGCGCGAGTGGTTAGCGGGCGCTCGCCTCCTCGCTCTGCTCAAGGGTGTCTTGCCCCCCCCGAGGGCAAGGTGCGCCCGATCGCCTGCGGTGAGGTGCTCCGCAAGCTCGTGGGCAAAGTGATCTGCCGCCAAAAGGCGCCCGAGCTCCGTGCCTTTTTCTGCCCGCCCCTCGCAGCGGGTGAGACCTCGGTGGCGGCCCAGCTGGGGGTGACGACTCCAGGCGGGGCGGATATCCTCATCCATTCGGTGCAGGCCTACCTCGAGGCCCACCCCACCCACGCTGTCGTCAAGGTCGACTGCCACAACGCGTTCAACAGTCTGTCCCGCGCCAGCATGTTTGCGGCCGTCATGGAGTCCTAAGTTCGAGGACTTGTACGCTTGGACAGCCGTGTGCTACGGCCAGCCCGGCCAACTGGTTCACATCATGGAGGACGGCGTGAAGGGGGCTATTGACTACGATGGAGACATGTCCTGGCTCTATGCTATGAACGAAGCACAACAACGCCTGGCTATCTTGACCAGCCATTTCCAGCTCCGCCTCATCGACATCACCCGCACGCTCCGCACCCCAGCCCCCGCACAGCCGGCAGCCCCATCGGCTTCCTCCCTCTGCAAGGATGACATCCGCGCAGTGCTGGAGGAGCACGTGACCTGGCCGCTGGCCGAGCAGCTGACATCGCTGAACACCACGCTCAACACGGTCGAGGCCCGGGTCTCCAACGTGGAAACCAAGGTCGTCCACAAGCTCCAGCCCCAGTTCACGACGCTGCACACCGCGGCACAAGCTTCGGAAACGCATGCGGCACTTGTCTCTCGCCTTAACCAGGTGGAGGGCAAGTGTGGCGTGCTCCTGAAGAAGCTTGAGGCCATCACCGCCCACACCGAGGCCCTGGCCACACAGGTCCCCAAGATAGCGGAGCAGACGGCCACCATTGCATCCCAGCCACCCCGGCAGGATGCTGGCGACCTCCCGCCGCTCTCCTACGCGGACCTGCTGCGGTCAGCGACCGCCTCCACCACCGACGCCATCGCCACAAAGCTCCAGGAGCTGGAGGACCACCGCCAGGCCCAGCAACGGGAGGTCACCGACCGCGCTCGCCGCGAGTGCCGAGTGGTGCTACGTCGCTTCCCCCAGAAGCCAGGTGAGACGTCAACCTCTCTTGCTGACGAGCTCAAGAACCAGCTTCTTACCCTCATGGGCCTGGTAGGTGAGGTAGAACTGCGTGGGTGCCACCGCCTTCCCCACTCACGGGACAAGGCGGCTCCCCACCAGTCCTACTCACCTTCTCCTCCCCTGAGGATAAGCAGCGGTTCCTTTCTCGTCGCAAGCGGTTGCACGACCTCACCTGGACGCTGGATGACGACCTCACCCCCGCTCAGCAACAGCAGCGACGCGACCTGTGGCCGGAATACCTCCGCCATAAGCAGGACCCCCAGAAGCCCAAGGTGTACTGGAGGGGCGGGGACCTGATGATCAACCACAAGATGTGGACGCCCCCAGCGGGCTAGAATAGCAATAGCCCTAGCTTGTAACCATTGGCGTCATTGCCGCTAAGGCAGCCATGCCTAGAATGTTGCCTAGCTGTGCCAACACACCTAGTCACGTGCCGCCAACGCACGGTACACAACCAGCCATAGCCTTAGCCTAGTCCTAGTACAGCCATGCTACGCCCTGGCTATGTTCAGATTACTTGCCCACGCTCCTTGCTATGATATGCTCACATGGGTCTTATTGCACCCACAGTTTGCCGGATCGTTAGCCTGTCCTTTTAGCTAGCCGCGCCCGATTGCAGCTGTGGCATGCCTTTGGCATGAAGGAGACTGGGGGTCTCTGCCCTTTCTCCTGTAGTGCACACACAGGGATTAAAAGCACTTCGGTGCTCCGTGACTCCCCAACGGGAGCACGAGTTTAATTAATTAATTAATGGAGGACGGCACTCGCGGCGGCCTGCTGTCGCGGTCGGGCACCCAGCAAGGGGACCCCCTGGGACCCCTGTACTTTGCCGCCCCCCTCCAGGGTTGCCTCCAAGCGGTCCATGCTGCCCACCCGGCGGTCGCTATTCAGGCCTACTTGGATGATATCTACCTTCTGGGCCCTGTGCCGGACACCACCGCGGCTCTGCTGGCACTGCAGACCGCGGTGGCCGACATCAACCTCCAGTTGACCCTGGCCAAGTGCGCGGTGTACTCGCCCCAAGGTGATTGCTCCGGCTTTCCGCCCCAGCTCTTGGGCCGGGACGAGCGCCTCCATGGGTTGGATGTCCTCGGCGTTCCGGTTGGCGACCCCGCGTTTGTCATCGATGCTCTGCGGGCCGCCCTCGAGGCACGCACTGAGGTACTGCCCTTGATTGCGCGCCTTCATGATTCGCAGACCAAGGGTCTGCTTCTGTGGTTTTGCGCTCACCCTCGCGTCGTTCACTGGCTCCGGGGCGCTCTTCCGGCTCAGGTCCGGCTGGCCGCCGAGGGCCACGACGAACGCATCCAGTCGGCCTTGGCGCAGCTGGTCCCGGGCCCCGACCTCCCGCCACATGCTATTCGCATTGCCTCCCTGCCTGCACGGATGGGTGGCTGCGGTCTGACTCGTGCCGCCCGGCTGGCCCCAGCAGCATTTTTGGGCTCCGTCGCTCAGTCGTGGGCGGAAAGCTGCCGGCTCCTGCCCCTTTTGGCTACGGCAGCGCCTGACCTCCTGGACCCCAGCAGCCCTTTGCCCTTCGTCACCGCCATCCAGGAGGCCTATGCTGAGATCCAGCAGGCCTGTTCTCCCGTCCGTGCCGCTCAGGCGGTACAGCGCCACCTCCCTCGCGGCACTCCCTCGGTCGCCTCCGTTCAATCTCCCGCCGCATTCCCTGCTCGCGTCATCGATAAACACCAGAAAACCTACGCGGGTATTCTGCACACGGCTGATTGGATTGCTCTTTTCGCGGACCTCAACGCCCAGGGACGTGCGTGGCTGTTCTCGCTTTCCTTGCGGAGTGTGGGCTCGGCGTACCTTCGTGCTCTTCCCATGGCCCCCCCATTCGCCTTGGCTCCCAGCCACTACTCGGTGGCGCTCCGGCACCACCTTTGCCCCGCAGCCTCTTGTTCCGGCCGGGCGGCCTTGTGGTAGCTGTGGGCAGCCGCTGGATCCCACGGGGACTCACTACCTTTCCTGCATGGGGGGCCAACAGAATCAGAATTGGTATTTGTATTTGCACACTGTCCTCCTGACGGTGGTGCTCGCCATGATTCGGTCGGTTTTCCCCCACGCGAACATCCGGTCCGAGGATGCGGATGGCGCTGCCTTCTATTCCCCCAACCACCGGCCTGACATCGTGGTGCTGGACTTTGAGGGGGGTGGCCGGCATCTGCTTATTGACGTTTCGGTGGCGCGGCCCTTGGCTCTTAGCCACGTGGCTGGGGCCTCCCTCACGGCAGGTTACACGGCGGACCGGGCGGAGCGGGCCAAGCTCCTGGCCTACGGCGACGTCGGGCACCATCGTGTGGTGCCCTTTGTCCTGGAGGAGTTTGGGGCCATGGGGCCCCTGACCTCCGCCTTCTTCAAGGAGTGTTGCCGGCTCCGGGAGGACCGGCTGGACCTGGAGGGCCAGCGGGCCCCATGGTCGGCGCGGACCTGGACGTCATATTGGCGTCAGCGCTTGTCGGTGGCGCTGACTCGGGCCATGGCTGACATCATGCTCCGCCGTACGCGGGCTGATTTTGCGGTGCAGCAGGGCTATTAGGTTCCTCCCGTTAGGCGTTTCCATTGGTCTTATCGTAGTATAGAGCTTTGACATGGCTCTGTATAGAGGTTTATAGCTGGGCGTTTGCTTTGGTTTGAGTGATTTCACTCTGTTGTAAGTAATTATATTTTTAATATATATTCCTAGTCTGAGGTGGCAGGAGGGGGCTGCCAGGGCTTGTGGTCAACGTGGATGACCGCCCCCCTCCAGTATACCGGCTTCCCCCGTGCGCTCTGCCGGAGCTGGAGGTAGGTCGGCCATAGCTCGTGTCGCCGCTGTTGCTGGGCCAGGGTCAAGTCGTCGTCCAGCGTGAAGCGAGTCTCCGAGAACTTCTTGCGGCATTTAAGGAACGACAGCTTGTCCGCCATGTACTTAAAGGTGAGGAGCACGGGTGCCGGGCCAGCCTTCCCCCGCGCGCGGGGGAGGCGGACAGCCGACATGTCCAGCTCACCAGTGAGTAGCATGGGGGCAAAAATGTCGCGCTTAAATGCCTCAAGAAGGCTCGTGGAGGTCTCACCTGCCGGCTGGTCGAAGTGCTTGACGATGACATTGTGGCTGTGGCTGCGCCGGGCGATGTCGGCTTCCTCGCGAAGGTCGAGGGCTTGTTGCTTGAGTTGTGCCGAGATGGTGGAGGTGGTGGAGGTGGTGTGCTGCTTAAGCAAGTCCGCCCAGGTGGAGGGAGCATCGCCGGCCGGGCCAGCAGGCGCCGGCTGGGCGGCGATGTCCTTCACCGCCTGGGCGGTGAGGCCGGCGGTGTCATGCAAGCTCTCAAGGGCGTTGGCGTTGGCTTGAAGGCGTTGGTCGAGGTCGAGGAGCTGGGCTTTGATGTCGGCAGTGGAGGCGGAAATGGCAGTGGAGGTGGAGGCGGCGGCGGTGAAAATGTGAGGAAGTTCAGCAGTCAGCGTGCCACTGATTGCTGCTACGTCGGCAGCAAGGGGGGTCACGTGCTGCTGGAAGGCTTCCGTGAGGATGGAGCGGAGGGTGGGGGCGGAAATGGATGGAGCCCAGATCTCGCCGTCAGAGCGCAGGAGAAGGGAGTTGAGAATGGTATGCTGGAGTTGGGGGCGGGCGCACCCGAGCAGAGTGTCGGTGTTATACCAAGATTTGCCGTCCGGGTGGATGAGGCGATTGATGTCGTGGAGATGGAGGCACAGGTCGTAAAGCGAGGCGAAGTCCCCAAAGGGGATGTTAAGGGCCTCGCGCAGCATCTTGGTGACGTGGCCGTCGAGTCGTTGCTCCAGCTCCTGCGTCAGTGTCCAGGTCTCGGCGCCCTAGGTCAGGATCGTCAGAATGATGACCTTGAAGAGGTACGTCACGCTTGACCGGGGTAAGGCCGGGTTGCTCCACCAGCGGCAGTGGTCATGGAGTTGCGCCCACGCCATGCCGATCCGAGTCGTCAGGTCGTCCTCGCAGTCGAGAAGCCAACTGCCGAGCAGCTTGAAGCGGCCTGAAGTAGGGTAGTTGACCTCGGTGTCGTCTAAGAGGCGGAGTGTGGGCAGGGGCCCGGCCATGCCGAGAGCCAGGGCCTCCGTTTTGGTGGGCTGATTTCTAGTAGTGGTTCATAGTCATGCAAACTACAATCATGGCGTCGTCGCCACCATGCACTAGGGTGGATGTACTGCATGATTGGCATGATGGCCGACCACGCTGATCCTGGATCGTACTATGCCCTAACGATGGACAGTCCATGCTATAGCCACAAGATTGCGTGTCCAATTCGGAATCGTTATGATTGTGGTCGACACAGACAAAAATACTCTGCGCTGCTGTTTATTACTTTAGATTTGTTAGTTGATGGCTGATGCATGCATCACTATGTTACATGTTTTGTGGCACCAATGTGGCGCCCGGATGATAATACACGGCAGGTAAGTGCACACATATCCACGCAGCATGGTACATGGTGATGTGTAGCGCCTTATCGCGATCCCCCTGCACATGTTTTCTCATTCCTCAGCCTGGCTGGGGCTCCTTGTCTGGCATGTACAGCGATGACGACCAGACTGTACCTTCAAAACAAGACAGCCCAAAATTTTCAAGGGAAGCATCTTGAAGTGCCCATAAGCTTCTTCCCAGAACGCAAATGATAAAATGGTTCCACCACTGCACATTTTCACTGCTCATTTTCAGTAAAAAAATATTCAGTGGAAAACAATAACAAGTAAATGAGTTGATTTTCGCAAGTTACTTCTTCCCCCATGGTAACTCGACCAATGCGACACGTATTCCAGAGAAGAAGGCACCCACGTGGGGCACATCCTGCAGGGACGAGAGTTGGAAAAAACACAAGTCCCAAACACATCCAGGCAAGGATCAGAGGAAGACCAACCATAAGAGAAGAAGGCGCATGGTGCAAATGATGACAAAATACCCACATCAATTCATTAGGATGAACAACAGGACTCAGTCTAACCACAATGCCCCTTTGCTTGTGCACTTTCCCATATCTCGGCATCACTGCATCAATCAACTTTTTTGGAACTCCCGGAAGGTCACCCTCGCAAAGCATAGTTCATTACAAATGGCAGCAGCATGCTCGGCTGGGCTACGCAGCCTGCGAGGGCCATAGATAACACCAAGAAGTCTGTACAGTTGCCATGGCAGGAACCTTTTACTGCTATGACCCATTCAATGGATGTGACGGTATCAGCCTCGGGTCAATGGAGGGGTCGACCTTGGGGGGAATTCAACCTGATCACGGTGGAACTCCAGGGTAACCAGACTCTACTTTCGAACAATGAGTGGAGCACATACAAAGTGGGCAGGCCGCGCCCTGACTATTGATGGGGGCTGGGATTGCCAGAATCGAATTGCCTGAGCCCACACACAGAGGCAGGCAAAAAAAAGGTGCATGCGATGCAAAGTTTCCTGGGAAGTACTAGAGTTCAACTCGCATGCGGGGACTCTCAACTAAAAGCCTTCAAAAGGTTCGAAACGAACTACGTGATTATAAGCATTCAGTACCAGGAATGGAATATAGAATAGAATTGTTTTCACAAGATGACCTGAACCTTAACACATGTATGTGTGGATGTGCGTCAACACGACACGTGCGTGGGCGTACCCATACCACGACATGCGCGCGGGCACAACTTGCGCTCCTTGCCTCACTTGATACCTGCCATGCCAAACAGCTGGGCGGTTATTCAAACAATGATCTGGGCATTTGGCACGCGTGTGGGCGCACACCTTGCTCTTGCGCTCCTTTTGCCGATCGTCGATCCACCCGTCCAGGATGGAGGGGAGGATGTCCACGTCGTTGGCGTCCTGGTTGCGCCGCGGGAGTGCCCACTTGCCCTTGGGCTTCTCGTGCCCGTAGACAGTATACGAGACCAAAATGTTCCCGTCCACTTCCTCCATGGTCGGGTAGGCGAACCACATGTCCGGGTCATCTTCCAACACGGACAGAGGGTGCCATGTCTTCCCTGCGAAATGAGCAACAGTCGTGGTCAGCGAGGTGGGCATTGCGGTCAGCGAGGTGGGCAGTGAGATTGCGGTTAGCAAGGTGGGCACGGGGTGGGGTGGACTGGGGTGAGACAGCCATTGACTGCCATCCTCGAAAAGCCAGCCTTGGTGGTCACCTTTCATGGATTGTGGGCAACCAGAAATCTTGTCGTTAATGTAGGCAGCTCTCTAAAATACGACTATGTAGGGTATAAAAGCCAGGTTCCTACACTACATTCACATTGCTAACAAGTGACGTGGGTGTAGGATAGAAAAGCCAGGTTCCTACACTACATTCACATTGCTAACAAGTGACGTGGCCTAACACCGTTGACCAGCCTTTGCGACAAACGGTGCACCTGTTGTACTTTGTAGTTAACAACAGGTAATAGCGTGATTCTGATTATGTTCACTTATCCAAAACAGGGCCACGCCTACAAACGCACGCCCAGCCCCTCATCTTTGCCAACAATGCCACCACAACCACCAGCAGATAGAGAGGGAGAGACGAGCCATATTTGATTGAAAATAGAGCTATCCATAATGGAATTAGTAGCAGTAGAAACATCAGTTACAAACTATACAATACATATATAAGAATTCATATCATGTTTGTTCATTCATGTGTGAATATTATTATACCTATAGAAATGGGGAGAGGGGTACCCTTTGTCGGCTGGCTCGGCCAGGGTTAACCCTAACAGCGTCCGTTCGCAAACGCTCTTGTATCCATACATAGAACAAATACTAGCACGAGAGAGAGAGAGAGAGAGAGAGAGAGAGAGAGAGAGAGAGAGAGAGAGAGAGAGAGAGAGAGAGAGAGAGAGAGAGAGAGAAGGTATAAGTCACCTTCGTCGGTGGACTCGGCCAGCGTGAGCGGTGTCCGCTCGTACGTGCTGTTGTTGTACGCCAGCAGGAGAGTCCCCGAGGAGTGGTGGAGGAGGCACACTTTGGAGTCGGGGTTGAGCAACTCCGTGGGGGTGGCCGGCTTCCAATTAAGGCCCCAGTCGACGCTGGTGGTCTGTGCGTGAGGCGGGGAGTAGCACAGAGTACAAACCATAAGAGAGGATAGTATGAGTAAGGCCCCAGTCGACGCTGGTGGTCTGGGGAGGAATAGTACAAAGTAAAAGCCATAGGAGATGACAGTATAATTAAACAGACCATAGGCATATCGTGTAGAACGTGAAACAGGTGTTGGAGAGAAGGGTAGGTAGAACGCACCGAATAGGTTGCACCCTTCATCCACGTGGCACGTGCGGAGCAACTCGGTGCATATAACGCGTGAAAATTATGATTGAGGAGCGTCAGGGGATGTTCTTTAATCACGATTTAAGGGGACGCGGCGCGGCGAATATTTTCCGCGTGACAAAACTTGCGGTACCGTGCGTACCGTGTAAAGTGTGCGCCCAGAGCGCGCAAACCTTGCGGAGGTGGCCATGTGGCGGCGTTCCTTTAGGAAATAGTAGTCAACATGCCACGGGAAACGCTAGAAAAATGCGTAAATTCTGAAGAAGATTAGTTGACGACCTCCTTTCATGGCGGGAGATGTATGGTTTGCAATATTACTAGTTTCTCGAGCGGCTACGGACGAGGGGGTCCAGGATGGAATTTCTTTTGCGGATAACAAAACTTAATGCAGGCTTACGGCAGCGATTGCGAGGCAAGGTAGGCTCTAAAGAGCGATTAGGAAGCTAACTTAATGGTGCTATCGAATTTGTGCCGGAGCTTTCCGTTCTTGTTACATCCAGCACTCAAGGTAAGAACCTACGCAGGCCTGCGCATGTCGCCTTCGACGTATTCACGGAATTCACACCTTTCTTGGGCGCCCTGGCTATGGATGATGGCTTTCATTGTTCGCGCTTGCGTGCCAGTTTATGCATCAAACATTTCCACGCAGGCAAGTGCGTTAACGACGGCCTTTCGCCATTTTGGGGGACAGTTTCCCTGCGAAAGCTCGCCATTTCTTTCGGTTGCTTCGTCAGATTCCTAGCAATTTCTTACGGTTTTTGTGTAATTTGTGGCTGGGATGATTAAGGCGCCGAGTTTGATGGTAATTTGTTGGCATTTGTTTTCCATAATCATATGGACATGAGCTTTGCGCAGACGCTTTTGTTTTGTGCAGGATCTGACACGGCTTTTTTAGCAACGACATCCGACCTGTGCCTAGGGGCTAACGAGCTGGCATCAGCTTCTACCACGTCGCAATACCATGTTGGAAAGGAAGGTGAGAGTGGTTCTTTTGCTGGCCATACTGCATAAGTGGCATGGCACTAGATAGGTGTTTCCTTGGCTTTCCTAGAGCTATAACCATTGAGTTGAGAGACTTCCCCGCTATGTGTGCAGAAAGGCAAGCTGGATATGACCTGAATGGTTGGCAGACAGCATGTAAGATTTACTGCCAAGTTTACAGCCTGCATTTGTCTCTATTGCTTGGGCAGTCTTTATAAGGTGCGTGCACGTACATTTGCTGGCTTCTTGGCATTAAGTTTACATGGTAACCTTGGGTTGAGCATAGTGTATGCTCTCTTGGCATGTATTCCTAGCGATGGTGTTGCTATGCCCACGCTGGCAAGGTTGGCCATGCCGAGGGAGGGCGGGCAAGGGCAGATGAGGTGCCCAGCCTTTTTCTCATGTTGTGTGATCGAGTTGGGCATGTTTTTTTTCTTCTTGGATGGAAAACATCATGTCTCAGTGGCCTTATACAAAGAAAAGCCTGATTTCGCGTATGTTCAGGCTTTAGCACGCAAAACCTTAACTTGAGCTAGACTTGTCGGAATGACCCGGGACTCGGACCACAGCTGTCCCCCTGTTAGCCAGATTTTTGCTACACTTTATCTGAAATGTGTATGACATGTTTAGTCCCAATGTCTGGTAAAAAAAGGGTTGTTTTGCGGGGAAATTGACGACGTTCAAGGTAATGCATGATGTAAATAGCTCAGGAAGCTACAAACTCAGGGCACTATGGACGCCACATATATTTTTGCTAGCAAATGTGTGCATTGGCTGGGTCATACCCAGCCCTAAATAGTGTCATTTTCTATGTATAGCACAGTAATGGCGTATAGATGGGGGTAGGAAGCCCCAACAAGTGCATGGATGACTCAACAAACATGATTTCAGCCCCCAAACATAACTAAGCATTGTGCAAATGAATTGCAAGTGATATTAGCATTTGCCAAATTTTAAGGTTTTCGGGGTGCCACCTCCCCTGAAAAGGAAGAATACGGGTGCACATGTTGCAAATAAAATACGTGTTCGAGAAAAAGGGTCGCTTTAAAGCCATTTCTTCTACCCACCTAGTAGGTTGCACCCTTCCACGCGCGGAAGAACAATGAGTGCACTAGAATCCGGAAGGTGTCCAAGAATCCATTTGCACGTTGACTCCAAGAGGTGTCCAAGAAGAAGGGTCGCGTTGCCCATTCTAACCCACCGAGTAGATGGCGCCCTTCCACGTGCGGAAGAACTGCAGCACCGAGCCCCGCGTCTCCAGCGGAGACACCGCGCCCTCGATGAGCCACGTGAGCGGATCGAACAGGTCACCCTTGGCGTCCCACGTGAGGCCGTAGTTCTGGAATTGTTGTTGTTGTTGTTTTGTGTGGGGGGGGCGGGGGATTGTAAGATTCATATCACGTCGTCGTTCTGAAGGGGGTGACGCGCCCAAGCAGGTAACCAAGCCAGCGGTTAGTTAAGGAGTGAATAGTGAAGGGCAAGGTGGTGGGCGTCCCACATGCGGCCATCATAGTTCTGAAGGAGGTGACGTGTGCAAGCAGGTAGACAAGCAAGTAGGTTAGTAAAAGAGAGGCTACTGAAGGATAAGGGGGTTGGCCACATGCCGCCTTGCTCGCACATGGGGCCATCGTAGTTCTAAAAGGGTTGACGTGTGTAAGCAGGTAACCAAGCAAGTAAAAGCCTTATTCCCACACGGGGCCAGACTTCTGTGGGGCCGTACGTGTGCGCGTGTGCGTGGTCACTGTAGCGTACTATTGTGTGTGTGTGTGTGTGTGTGCGCGCGCGTGTGTGTGCGTGTGTGCGTGTGTGTGCGTGTGTGTGCGTGTGTGTGCGTGTGTGAACCTAAGGATATAGAGTAAATAAAAAGAGAAGATAAATAAATAAGATAAGATTAAAGGGCACAGAGGTGCTGTCATTCTCCGGTGACAGTCTCCATAACAGAGAGATGAGAGTTTTGTTATACCACGATGTATGATTAGATTCTTAGTATTATCATCCGCCACCTGATTGGTGTGACCAGCACGAATGTGCTGTCTGGTGGCTATTACCAATAACGCACATGATATAGATTCATATTACGATGAATACACGCAGTACGATTACAAAACTCTTATCCAAACACGGCCCACCTGGCGTGACCAGCACGGAAATGCTCTATAGCTATCTATCAACGTTTAGTACGTGTAGGAAGTTAGACGTGATGGGTCACCAGCACAAACCACCTGCGCCACCCGCACAAATACGCTGCCCGTTGGCGACGCGCTCGTCGTGAGGGCAACACCACGTGCAGTACTATTGTTATAAAACTATATACTGCTATCTTCATACACCGTCGTACCCACCTGTGTGACCAGCACAAACGCGCTGCGTTGCCCCTTGTCGATGCGCTCATCGTGCGGCTCCGCCCACACAGGAAGCACCCAGTGGCCCTCGCCCAGGTCCGCCAGCTTGTTTGCCGTCACCTTCTGGACGCCGCCCCTGCGGGTGGGTTATGCGATAACACGGGTGGGTGGCGAATGAGACGGTTAGATAACGGCGTGCATGAGATGGAGATGCAGTCAGCCTGTTGGCCGCCACCTTTTGGACACCGCTCCATGCGGTTTGGGTAGCCGTGGTTGGTTGGTTGGTTGGTTGGTTGGTTGGTTGGTTGGTTGGTTGGTTGGTTGGTTGGTTGGTTGGTTGGTTGGTTGGTTGGTTGGTTGGTTGGTTGGTTGGTTGGTTGGTTGGTTGGTTGGTTGGTTGGTTGGTTGGTTGGTTGGTTGGTTGGTTGGTTGGTTGGTTGGTTGGTTGGTTGGCGGGCGGGCGGGCGGGCGACGGGCGGGCGACGGGCGGGCGGGCGGGCGGGCGGGCGGGCGGGCAGGCGGGCGGGCGGGCGGGCGGCGGCGGGCGGGCGGGCGGGCGGCGGGCGGGCGGGCGGGCGGGCGGGCGGCGGGCGGGCGGGCGGCGGGCGGGCGGGCGGGCGGGCGGGCGGGCGGGCGGGCGGGCGGGCGGGGGGGTTGGTTGGTTGGTTGGTAGGTAGGTTGGTTGGTTGGTTGGCTGGCTGGCTGGCTGGCTGGTTGGCTGGCTGGCTGGCTGGCTGGCTGGCTGGCTGGCTGGCTGGCTGGCTGGCTGGCTGGCTGGCTGGCTGGCTGGCTGGCTGGCTGGCTGGCTGGCTGGCTGGCTGGCTGGCTGGCTGGCTGGTGGGTGGGTTGGTTGGTTGGTTGGTTGGTTGGTTGGTTGGTTGGTTGGTTGGTTGGTTGGTTGGTTGGTTGGTTGGTTGGTTGGGTAGCGGGGATGAGGCAGGCTGTCGGTGGGTGGGATGGTTGTAGATACAACATGGTGTGTATAAGATTTGGATGCAGGAAGCTCTGGCTTTATGGATGATGCCATGGCGGTTGGGTGACCAGATAAGACCGGTGCGTGATGGATGGGGGGACCAAATCGTGGTGGAAGTATGCCACAGCAAAGGTTGGTGCCACAAAAGATATGTGTGCCGCCAGTAAGATGTGTCCATGGAACACAGAAACATTATCGCAAGCCAAAAAACTTGCCTTGCCTTGCCTTGCCTTGCGAAGCAGTAGCGGGGTGATAGAATCCAAGTATGATCCTAGTACAATAATAAAATATAAATATCTATCTATGGGGGGATCAGATCCTGGTGGACGTATGCCTAAGACATGTCCACGGGATTGAAGAGGGCTGGCTCCACACCGCTGCAGCCAGACACCTGACAATCAGGTTGCTAATCCGCAAATGGGATGAGCTGGTACTGTTACAAGAACGAATACTAGTACAAGGATTGAAATTTGTAACTAATACTAGTACCTGGGTACAAGAATGAATACTAGTACAAGAATCAACATGAGTAACTAATACTAGTACACAACAGTAGTACAAGATGGAGCACTAGTACAATAACAAATAATTGATACCTACCTATGCTCTGTTGTGTATATCGTCACAGGAGGGCTCCACGTCTCCCCCTGGTTCCAGGAGATGATGTACTTGATGTCCCCCCCTGGGCTGGTCTCCTGCAGGGACCCACAATGCGCCACGTGTCGCACCCAGCGGTTCATTCATGCATGTCAACTGTAAAGGCCTTGTCGCAACAACCAATACTTCCATGCGCGTTCATAGTAACTTTTCTCTTTCCGTTTTTCTTTTTCCCCTTCCCCTTCAGTATCGATGAGATATCGAGGGCAGGCCTGACATCTGGAAGATTCGGGCCATAGATGCTTGTATATTTTGTTATCTAAGATACAATGACTCTTGATATTGCTGCCGGGGCCCATATACTTACTTTGTCCAAAAAGCCCAGAATCAGTAACGCTGCAGAGTGCACGCCAAAGCAAATCTAAAAACGGCTTCGCTCTTTACGCCTTTGTTCCACAGCTTCAGGGAACGACCCCAGGAGATGGATGTCCTAGTTGACGGCCTTCACATCCTGTTCACAGCTAGTAGCACGTGACCCACCAGAGCTGGCCTGATGGGGGACGGCGCTTGCAGGAGGCAGCGCGATCATCCCAGCATAGCTAGGTAGATCAGATGCATTACTATTCTTTGCGCTCTGGGAAATGGAAAGCCGAGCTGTTTAGGGCGAGCAAGCTTGTTTCTGTTACAAATGATTCAGAAGTCTCTGAAAGGAAGCATGATCTACACAAAAAAGACTTCCACACCTCAGTCTAATGAGACAGGCTGCACGGTCAGTACAAACACACATTTTGAACTCATTAAACGACCTCAGCGGCAACATAGACGTCACATCATTATAGCAGACAAGCACCGCACACGTCCCCATGCACAACTAGAAATGATGACCATCGTAATCGTGAGCACAAACTGCGATCAAAACATGCCCCCCCCAAGAAAAACTATTTAAAGAAAAGCTATTTAAACTATTTAAACTATTTACACTATTTAAAGAAAAACTATTTAAAAAGCCAGACGTCACGCGTCGAGTCCCCTTGGCCTCTCCTTCCCCTCCCCCCTTCCCTACGTCAACCACTGACTTTGTCCCCTTTCAACCCCCCTCGTCCCCTTTCAACCCCCCTACCCTCCCCCCCCACCCTATGTACTTCAAGCAGGCTCACAAGCACATACCTTGCGGCTCTCACTGTCGTTGTTGGCGCGGTTAGAGCGCGGTTGGGATAGCAGATGGGTTCATCGTTGTTGGCGCGGTTAGATAGCGGATGGGATAGCAGATAGGTTCATCGTTGTTGGCGCGGTTAGATAGCGGATGGGATAGCAGATGGGTTCATCGTTGTTGGCGCGGTTAGATAGCGGATGGGATAGCAGATGGGTTCATCGTTGTTGGCGCGGTTAGATAGCGGATGGGATAGCAGAGGGGTTCACCACGCGAGATCAGCGAAAGAATCGTGACGCCAGAAACCGTCGGCAAGTATCGACAAAGTCAGCAAGTGTCAGCAGATTTGCAATGCTGGCAAGTTGGCAAGTCGGCAAGTGTCAGCACAGCTCATGCACACTCATAACACAAAAGGTCAGCCCCTGCGAGACTCGTAAGTAGATCAGAGAGTGCAAAAGGACATCCCACCCCAGGCGAGAGTGCAAGGAACACCTGTGGAGGAATCAAAAAACACTTCATCCCTGTCCACAAACAGATAGGCATTCTCGGACAATGTGCAAAATATCTGGATAGATAGGCAGGATACTAAATTTGAGCGCGACGACCACATTAGTTTGATAGTATACAAAACAGAAGTGCTACCATACATATATTCTGTAGGGTTCTTCTTCTTTTTGGGGTTTTCCTTCTGTTGCATGCCCATCTCACCTCCGTAATATATCATTCTCAATGAATATATTTATTCTAAACATATAATTACCCGCGGGAAAAAGCCAAAACTTGTTGTACTAATCTACAGCCAAAGTAGCGCATACAAGCTAATCCATGCCATCTGAGTATTCCATGCAACATCTGATACACGCCTGTCAAAGAGCCAAAGCTTGCCGTCCTTGCCTATATTGGCCTACAAGCTTGTCCACGCTATTTGGCCATAGCCTCACCCTGTTTCAAACTCACCTGTAGAACAGCCACAGCTTGCCGTCCTCGTCGCAGTGGAGCACAGGGCCCCATATCGGAAGCAGCCCCCACTGTGATATGTCATGGTGGGCAACCGGGTGAAGACATTGATATTGATGTTGATATTGATTGATTGAGTAATCATGGCTTGCTGTGGTTTAGGTGCTGGTGCTAATTGATGCCCTCAACCCTAGTGCAATCAGGTGGCATAAAACTTGGTGCTATGAGATGCCCTAGACCCTCTGGCTATGGAATGTCCCTTATTTCTATTTGTGCTATGTTGAACCCGTGGCATCAACCCTCTTGCTGTCCAATGGACGCTTACGCTATCCGATGTCCCAAGCCCTTGTGCTGATAATCCGATGTCCCCAACCCTCGGTACTTTATCAGACATCCTGAACCCTTGTGTTATAAAATGTGCTGAGCCCTTTCCGATTCCTGGCATGAACACTCGTGCTGTCGGATGCCACGAACCCTTGCTACGTGCTGCCATCCTAGGGAGCCTCAACTCCGCCAGGGTGACAATGGTACACCAGGGAGGGAGCCTCACCTGCGGCACCGTGTGGGGAGACCAGGTGATGCCCCCATCGTGCGACCGGCTGAGGCAGAGATGCTGCGTGGGATAGCGTGCGAGAGAGAGAGAGAGAGAGAGAGAGAGAGAGAGAGAGAGAGAGAGAGAGAGAGAGAGAGAGAGAGAGAGAGAGGAGAGAGAGAGAGAGGAGAGATAAGAGAGGAGAGATAAGAAAGGAGCGCGCGCGCGCGAGAGAGAGAGAGAGAGAGAGAGAGAGAGAGGAGAGGGAGAGAGAGAGAGAGACAGAGAGAGAGGAGAGAGAGAGAGAGAGAGAGAGAGAGAGAGAGAGAGAGAGAGAGAGAGAGAGAGAGAGAGAGAGAGAGAGAGGAGAGGGAGAGAGAGAGAGAGACAGAGAGAGAGAGGAGAGAGAGAGAGGAGAGGGAGAGAGAGAGAGACAGAGAGAGAGAGGAGAGAGAGAGAGAGGAGAGATAAGAGAGGAGAGATAAGAAAGGAGCGCGCGAGAGAGAGAGAGAGAGAGAGAGAGAGAGAGAGAGAGAGAGAGAGAGAGAGAGAGAGAGAGAGAGAGAGAGAGAGAGAGAGAGAGAGAGGAGAGGGAGAGAGAGAGAGAGAGACAGAGAGAGAGAGGAGAGAGAGAGAGGAGAGATAAGAGAGGAGAGATAAGAAAGGAGAGAGAGAGAGAGAGAGAGCGAGAGCGAGAGAAAGAGAGAGAGAGAGAGAGAGAGAGAGAGAGAGAGAGAGAGAGAGAGAGAGAGAGAGAGAGAGAGAGAGAGAGAGAGAGAGAGAGAGGGAGAGAGGGAGGAGGGAGAGAGGGAGAGAGAGAGAGAGGAGAGGGAGAGAGAGAGAGAGAGAGAGAGAGAGAGAGAGAGAGAGAGAGAGAGAGAGAGAGAGAGAGAGAGAGAGAGAGAGAGAGAGAGAGAGAGGAGAGATAAGAGAGGAGACAGAGAGAGACAGAGAGAGAGACAGAGAGAGAGAGAGAGAGAGAGAGAGAGAGAGAGAGAGAGAGAGAGAGAGAGAGAGAGAGAGGAGAGAGAGAGAGAGAAAGAGAGAGAGAGCGAGAGAGCGCGCGCGCGCGCGCGAGAGAGAGAGAGAGAGAGAGAGAGAGAGAGAGAGAGAGAGAGAGAGAGAGAGAGAGAGAGAGAGAGAGAGAGAGAGAGAGAGAAGAGAGAGAGAGAGAGAGAGAGAGAGAGAGAGGAAGAAGGAACGGAGACGTGGAAAGTGAGGGAAAGCAAGGGGAGACAAGGAAAAAAGGTTAAGGAGGAAAGCGAGGGGAAGCGAGGGGAAGCGAGGGGAAGCGAGGGGAAGCGAGGGGAAGCGAGGGGAAGCGAGGGGAAGCGAGGGGAAGCGAGGGAAGCGAGGGGAAGTGAGGGGAAGCGAGGGGAAGCGAGGGGAAGCGAGGGGAAGCGAGGGGAAGCGAGGGGAAGTGAGGGGAAGCGAGGGGAAGCGAAGGGAAGTGAGGGGAAACAAGAGAACGGAGAATAACGGGCCAAGGGGGGGAAGAGAGAGCGAGAACAATAAGTGAAGACAGAGATAAAAGGGGGGGATGGGGCAGAGGCCCCAGCGGGGGGGGGCAGGGGAAAAATGAGAGAAAGGAGGGGGAAAGGGAGGGAGATAGTAGTGAGGTTTATGTTTGGGAAGGGAGGTAGATATGGGCAGGAACAACTAGGCTGGGTGCATAGCAATGCCAATCTTATCTACCCACGCTGCTCATCGTATACTAGTGCACCCACACTGTAGTATGCCCACACGGTCGTAAGCCCACCCTGTAGTATGCCCACCCTGTAGTATGCCCACCCTGTAGTATGCCCACACTGGAGTATGCCCACACTGGAGTACACCCACACTGTAGTATGCCCACACTAGCAATCGGCATTGGGCCACAGGCATACCATCTGGCCATAACAGTGTTGCAAAGACCTTCTGGCTGCGAAGTGGATGCTCACATGATCCAACATCATCAGCAGTTGCAATGACTATAAGGGACTTCTGTTCACACTCATTGCGAAAATCGGAGACCTCTATTTTTGTGCTCTTCCAACCCCCTTCCTCTCTCTCTCTCTCTGTCTCTCTCTCTCTCTCTCTCTCTCTCTCTCTCTCTCTCTCTCTCTCTCTCTCTCTCTCTCTCTCTCTCTCTCTCCCCCTCCCTCTCTCTCTCTCTCTATATATATATATGACAAGATGGCCGGCGCGTACCTGATCGAGCGCCCCCTCGCGCGTCCGCGAGCACTGGCATCCGGTGGCCACCACCAAATCAAGTGGGCAGGGGAGATAGGGGCAGAGGGCGGATGGGCAGACTCTTCAGGGTTTAGGGTTTGGCTATGACATAGAGCACTGGAGTAGAGCACAAGCAGAGCCCTAGAGTAGAGCACAAGTAGAGCACAAGTAGAGCACAAGTAGAGCACAAGTAGAGCACAAGTAGAGCACTGGAGTAGAGCACAAGTAGAGCCCTAGAGTAGAGCACAAGTAGAGCACAAGTAGAGCACAAGTAGAGCACAAGTAGAGCACAAGTAGAGCACAAGTAGAGCACTGGAGTTACGGCGGCCGGCCGACCAAACCAAATCGGCAGGAGGGGAAGGACATGGCCACCCACCGACTTAACCGGGAATGAGGGGCAGTGGGGGAGGGGCAGGAGGAGGGGTAGGGCAGAGGCATTAGGGGACATGGCATGACACAGACCAAGAAGCAGAGCAAGGGATGGAGCCGACTAATGGGTGGTTTGCCACGTGACAGGTATCAGCACAATGTCACGAGGTCACGCACAGCGAGGTTTGTGCCAGGCCGAACAACTTCCCAAAAAGACGTTGTTGAGAACTTCCCTGCCATTCCATATTGGCAGGGTACAAGCAGTGCCTGAGCGGCCCCGTGCATCACTCAATGACGGACAATAAAAGCCACCATATACATTGTATACATATACAAACCCCGTGGTCTGCCTGGACATGGTGCTCGTATTGGCGGCAGCGCCTGTCCCTCGTCCTCACTCGCACGGTGGCTAATGTGTTATGCCGCCGCGTCCGGGCCGACTTTGTCGCTACCTAGGTGGTGTAGGTCACTTCCCCGGCCTGGTGCGCATGCAGCGGTGTTGCGGCGTGTCGTAGTTATGTGTTGTAGTTTGTTGTACCTTGTGCTGCCAGGCTTGATCCTTGCATGCCCGTGTCAGATTATTATTATTGTCTTCAGGGTTCTTCTTTTCGGGGTATAATTTCCTTGTGTTGCATGCCACTCTCACCTCCGTAATTGATCATTCTCATTGAATATATATTGTATGTATATATATATAGAGAGAGGGGTGGCTCTCGCGAAGCCTAGGACTTGCGAGCTGCCACAATCATACCTGGAACGCCCCCGCAATAGTGCCGTCCGGCAATTTCTGAATCATGCTCATGTGAGCGTATCGTAGACTAGGTTGAGAGCGATGCATCCAGGAATGCATGACACGTAGGCCATTCGGCTTGCTCGGCCAGAAACGGGGCTGCAAATAGTCTTCATCGTCCAGCTCTTCATCCTCGTCCTCCCCTTCCCCTTCGCCTTCCTGCTCCTGCGCTTGTTCTATACTGATTTTGTCGCCGGCATCCAGCATGACTGCCTCGGCACTGTTGTCATGCAAGAGCCTCCGAGCATGCTTTAGACGTAGAACGGTATTCGTGTAGGCATTGTCACCGTCGACGAGACTCCCACGAATGGCAGGCTTTGCTCCAGATGCAGCTCGAAGGTCTAGAGCCAATATGCAGAAACTGAATGTTAGCAACAATTTACGTAACTGCAGCCACATTTTCAATAATCCCTTGGCGCTTGCACTCCTAACTAGGCACCTCGCAGCACCACCACCAGTGCACGGCTTGGGAGACCATCTAAAAAATTTTTCATCTGTCCCTACGTGACAGCATTTCATTAGCGAGACAAAACATTTCGACCTCACGTCGGGTCTTTCTGGCCGCGTGCGCAGCCTTGTTTTCGAAAGGTGTCGGGCGCCACGAGGAACTATGGCCGAAAATATTGTTGTGCTGCAGTTCTGTTTTTAGTTTCACGGTCGGGACCAGAAACATGAGTTGGGAGTAGGTTGGGAGTTGGGGGTTACATTTATGATATTATTGCCTGGACTGGCCTCGTTCACCGGTCTCACGTGGCAGCCCCTAGAAAACGGGCTCGATAGTTCGCAATCTCCAATTCTCCATGCACGCCGCACGGCCGTTCCCGCCCTGACGTGGACAGAAAAATCCTGGCGCCCGGAAAGCCTGCAAAGGGCGGGAATCGAGCGACGGTTATCGTTATGAGACGGGAATCGAGGTTATCCCTGATCAGTTTGGTCCACAGGTCAGGCATCGCACATCCTGAATATATTGATTAGAATAGAAATTAATTGATTAGAACAGAAAGGATTAGAATAGAAAGGATTAGAAAGAGATGTGGGGCCTCAAAGGGTCCTACTGTAACAGACTAAGGCCGGGTCCACACGGGCAAAACTCACGGGCAAACTGGCCGGGTTGGGAAAATTTCGCGGGCTGTCCCGCGCCGACGGTGGTTACAAATAGAATCAAGTACCTGATACCCTCCTGTAACCGGTCCAGTCTGGTTCCCGCCCGGGATTTTCGCATTCCTGTTCCTGCGGGAAAAATTTTTCCCGCAGGAATGCGAAAATCCCGGGCGGGAAACAGAGGTTTTGACGGTTACTTCCGGCACTTCGCCCCCTGGCCTCTCTGATACTATCTGTAACCGCGCGCCGACCCGTGCCGAGAGGTTTTCCCCGGCCAGTTTTCCCTGTGAGTTTTGCCCGTGTGGACCCGGCCTAAACCGTGTACTGTATACAGTAGACCGAACCGTCTCCGGAACCATCAATCTGTCAGCACCTGACATTTGACAACGTGTCCCTCCGGAATCGGTACATATGTCATTCACTGTTTGGAATCTCTCGCGCACAACAGTATAAGATACGCCTCGCGGCAATTACCTAGTGTGGTCGTGCCGTTCACGCCTTAAGTTGGCTCCTTGGCATGCTTCTGAACTTATGGCGTGGATGCATCTGACTGTGAAGAGCCTTGACGAAGAACCTTCCCAGTTCCCGTGAGATGGCTGCGGCAGTGCAGGTTCGATGGCTGCAATTCTATATTGTAGTTTGCCACGTAAAGCGGCATATTTGCGCCAGCCCTGGTTGTTATAAAATTCTTCCTCTCATGACGGCATGGCTGTCGTTGTAACTGCCTTGCCTCCGTTGCTGGAGTTTTAGCTATCGACGAAGTTTTGTAAGAATACGTTGCTGCAATTACACAGCAAGTCCAGAAATTTTGTACCACTTGCTTGCGGACTTCAGTAACGTCGACCATGGCGCTCCGAACGCGGCTGTTTAAGGAATTGAAGGATATCCAGCGGGACAAAGGAGAAACAGACATCTGCTTGTTTCCAGACGAATCGGACATCTATAAATGGACAGCGATCATCAAGGGCCCGCAGCAGACTCCGTACGAGGGTGGAAAGTTTAAAGTCACGATATCGGTTCCAAACCAGTATCCCCTCGTGCCTCCCCAGGCGCGGTTCGACACAAAAATTTTTCATCCAAACGTGCACTTCAAGACGGGGGAAATATGCCTAGACATTCTAAAGACCCAATGGAGCCCTGCTTGGACGCTGCAGTCGGTCTGCCGCGCGCTGCTGGCTTTGTTGTCTCACCCAGAGGCTGACAGCCCTTTGAATTGCGATTGTGGCAACCTTATTCGGGCAGGAGATTACCGCGCTTACAATTCAGTCGCTCGCATGTACACTGCGCTTCATGCGCATTGAGATGCTGCGAGGCCCGCTGAGGTTGGCTTGTGCGTAGCTACCCCCGGTGCGGGATTCCCCGAGACGCCGGGGCTTGTGATTGGCTATTTCCAACGCATGGATGTTTTCTACATGTGCCTCTCACGTGTGCCACTTTTAAACCGTGGAGGGAGCTGTGCCTGGAACTCTCCAGGGTGGGTCATCAAGTGATACGTCAGCGCAAAAACTTCCTCTCAGGAATCAGTGCTGAGATCGCTGTTTCTAGGGCGTGGGTTCCTAAGAGGATGCCATGATTACCGCATGGTGAATGTGCCGCTTACCAGTTGGAACCTCCACGATACATTATGGCCTTTCTTTCTTAAGGGAAAGTTAAGTGATTTGGAGAGTTGCCATCAGCTGTGCCAAGGGTATCCTCCCCTGCTCCTCCGGTAGGATAGGAGTTTGTAAATATCATTTTGGAACATTGTACATTTTATGAATCCATCTGTACCATCCTGTACCAAACATAGGCATGTGAATTAAGTGGCCATCTGGAATAATGACTTGTGAAGGGATGGCCTTTCTCAAATCTGTGACCCTTGATCAACCATAAAGTTTATCATAATCAATCATCATCATCGTCATCATCATCATCATCATCATCATCATCATCATCATCATCATCATCATCATCATCATCATCATCATCATCATCATCATCATCATCATCATCATCATCATCATCATCATCATCATCATCATCATCATCATCGTCATCGTCATCGTCATCGTCATCGTCATCGTCATCGTCATCGTCATCGTCATCGTCATCGTCATCGTCATCGTCATCGTCATCGTCATCGTCATCGTCATCGTCATCGTCATCGTCATCGTCATCGTCATCGTCATCGTCATCGTCATCGTCATCGTCATCGTCATCGTCATCGTCATCGTCATCGTCATCGTCATCGTCATCGTCATCGTCATCGTCATCGTCATCGTCATCGTCATCGTCATCGTCATCGTCATCGTCATCGTCATCGTCATGGTCATGGTCATGGTCATGGTCATGGTCATGGTCATGGTCATGGTCATGGTCATGGTCATGGTCATGGTCATGGTCATGGTCATGGTCATGGTCATGGTCATGGTCATGGTCATGGTCATGGTCATGGTCATGGTCATGGTCATGGTCATGGTCATGGTCATGGTCATGGTCATGGTCATGGTCATGGTCATGGTCATGGTCATGGTCATGGTCATGGTCATGGTCATGGTCATGGTCATGGTCATGGTCATGGTCATGGTCATGGTCATCGTCATCGTCATCGTCATCGTCATCGTCATCGTCATCGTCATCGTCATCGTCATCGTCATCGTCATCGTCATCGTCATCGTCATCGTCATCGTCATCGTCATCGTCATCGTCATCGTCCTCCTCGTCGTCATCGTCATCGTCATCGTCATCGTCATCGTCATCGTCATCGTCATCGTCATCGTCATCGTCATCGTCATCGTCATCGTCATCGTCATCGTCATCGTCATCGTCATCGTCATCGTCATCGTCATCGTCATCGTCATCGTCATCGTCATCGTCATCCTCATCGTCATCGTCATCGTCATCGTCATCGTCATCGTCATCGTCATCGTCATCGTCATCGTCATCGTCATCGTCATCGTCATCGTCATCGTCATCGTCATCGTCATCGTCATCGTCCTCGTCCTCGTCCTCGTCCTCGTCCTCGTCCTCGTCGTCGTCCTCGTCGTCGTCGTCGTCGTCGTCGTCGTCGTCGTCGTCGTCGTCGTCGTCGTCGTCGTCGTCGTCGTCGTCGTCGTCGTCGTCGTCGTCGTCGTCGTCGTCGTGGTCGTGGTCGTGGTCGTCATCGTCATCGTCCTCCTCGTCGTCGTCGTCGTCGTCGTCGTCGTCGTCGTCGTCGTCGTCGTCGTCGTCGTCGTCGTCGTCGTCGTCGTCGTCGTCGTCGTCGTCGTCGTCATCCAATGCACAAAAAATTATCACTGGTATCAGGTTTATAACTTCTCATTCCCCGGGCCCGCCCACACCGGCCGGCATGCATATTATCTGACGGAACTGGTCACAATCCATATGATATGGTACTGAGCCAGGTCAAGCAAGTTTATGCATGCTAGCGTTACAGTGGATGCTCACGTATAAACAAAAAAGTCATGAATAATCAGCTGCAAATTAAAAAAAAAATATATTCACCTTGTGTTATGGTGATATAACTACAAAGGTCTGCAGAGTACCAGTGGGTCTATGCTATCTCAACATTGGCGATGGCATGCATGTAGCATGTCCACATGAGCTTCCTTTGCAGAACAGAACATACAGGCTATTATTCCCAGAGTGATTTCCATGCACCAGCCCTGTGCTACAGTACTTAGGACACCAAAGTACAAGAAAAAAGTCATCGACCCTAGCAGGAGTGCTGCCTCAACAAGAGACACGTGCGTGCTAGCCAGGCCGGGCACAGACTGAGTACGTTGGCCCGGTGTCTCATTTGAGTGGCTCAGTGAGGCAGTCACCCAGTACAGGATGACAAAAATCAAACAAACATGCAAAGCGGCCCGCAGCAGTCCGCAGCTTCTCGCCATATGCGAGGCCGCCGTGCTACTGGCTATAGAATGCAAGAATATGTTAGCACTAAATCTAGGCACTTTGCCAGGCCAAAAAAAGGGACGTCTGGATGCACATGGTGCCGCCAGAAAAGAATTTTTCAAATCATGCATGCTGTGTGTGTGCATGAGATGCTAATTACCTATTTGCTAACAAAAACGGGGGCCGTGCATCGATCCTTCAACCGTGCGCAGGCACTCCCAGAATGTGATGACATGGGCATGTCAGGCACCATGGACCCAGTCACGTCAGATCAAGCTGCGCATGCACAGACTGCAGCAATCATGTGCGCTTTGGTGCATGCAGCCTGCTTATTGCCGTCATGTGTTGAACACCTTGCAGGGTGATCACCGACAGGGTGATATCAGGTGCCTCGATGCTGAGCGGCAAGTATGCTACAATTATTTTCAAAAGACCTCGATGCCTCGGTAACACACCACATGCAGGTGGTATACTTGCATCCGCACAAGCTGGCTGGGCAGCGGTCCGACGGTTGCTTCAATGCTGCAGTGCTGGCTGTCGAAGAAGGCAGTAGGCCTTGGCGCCAATATCTTGGTGGCGCCACCAAGATTGTCCCCAATCCAACCCCCTCCCTTCCCAACGCCCCCAACGCCCCCAGCTGCATGGCGAAAGTATAAATTTTTTACTCGGACCCAGCCATACAGTATCCATGCTGCCAGTGCGCTGGTGAAACCCTTCATTCAAGCCCATGCAGAGACACGTGCTGCGTGATAGGTAGGAAGCTGACCCCTATGAGTGGGGTTAACCTAGAGGAAATGTACGTGGCCAATGCAAGGATATTTCCATGTAACGTAGCACGGCCCCGTGTGCCACACATTCAGCCTGCATCTCTCTCGCCACCCCGCTGCCCAGGATCAGTGCTCCCACCCACATTGTGCAGCATGACACAACCATCGTGCAAGTATGGGAGACCAGCCAACCGACGTGCACAGTACAACTGGCAAGGCACAGCTGGCGGCAGGCGTATGTCGTGGCTGGCTCCACGCGCCGGGAGTACGTAGCTGCATGGAGGCTGGTCGCCGGGAGACTGGTGTCCGGGAGGCCGCAACGATAAAGTGCAGCCCATGCTACATGTGCTGTTGATCCCAAGACGTGTCCTTGGCTTGCTTGTCAGAGGATTGCAAACACGCCGATCCCTCTCAATCTCTGAATTTAAGTCGCAGGACGCTCGCTGCCCAGTCTTGAAAGCACAGCGACTTGGCAAAACACCATTGTTGTTGTATAGTGCCCAGCCTGCCCGCACATAGTTTAGCCTAGCTGCCGATGAACAGTTAGGCAATGCTCATCGCTCTTGCATGGGACCGGACGATCCACGCCAATCAATGGGGCCCATCCCGCGGTGCCTCTGTCCACGATGCACATCTGATGCACCTCTGTCCACGTGCAGACTGCAAACCTGTGGACTGCGACGGTTGATCATTCAAGGGTGAGTCAATCCCACACGACGTCCCCTCCCCCAAATAAACGCAGCCTGTGACAGGCCATTCAACCTTAAGATTATCTCTAATTATGGGCAGACTTTCAGTCGAACAGGCTCCCGGCGACCATCAGGGCTGCCCATGCAACAGTCATCCATCACCACGTACGCTCGCCGTCGCGAAGCCGGCCTGGCCATGCAGAAGAAAATTAACTTCCGCCACCCTGCATGCTGCCAGGCTGATAACTCTCTCTCTCTCTCTGGCATGACCAGGATCTAGCTAGACATCATTAGCATCTCTGGCTAGGCATGGAGATCACGCGGTCATGCACGTGTCCGACAGCTCGTCGCAGGCCTGCCCTGGCGGGCACGTGCGGCCGGTCACTTGCGTGCAGATGCCGTCGCGGCACTGGGCCACTGTGCAGAAGAGCGAGTCGGCCGTGCAGTCGCTGTCGACGGCACATTCTGCACGATCATTGGTGTTGGGTCATTGGGCACAGATGAAAGAATCGCATAACATGCAATTAGACAATGAGCGGGGAGTTTTAGGCCTAGACGTCTGCGCACTCTAAATTTTCACAGGTACACTATATTTAAGTTGAAAAACATAAGTCCTAAGTCCAAAACCATTTTTTTCACCTGTTGTTGAACTGTTTTTTCCTCCCTTTGACACGGTAGGTTTATAGGATGGGATTCCAGCAAGTGTAAGTTGGGGCGTGACTGCGTGAGGCATTCGGACTTGGCGGCGAGTGCCGTTGGTACGCATTACGCACATGACATAGTCTCAGTCAGCACAACTGGAGTAATAAAAGCCTTTGGCGCGCGGGTCACGGGCGGATGGATGCTGCATGGCAGGCACGATGCTACGCAGAGCCGCAAGCAGTTAGTTGCGGCGCGTATGTGAGGCTTGGTGCATTTGCATGTTCATTATGGTAAAACCGATGCAGTTTCAACAGTAGGAGCTGGGGATACCTAACAAAATTCCGATGATCCAGCAACTTCTAAGAAAGTTAAAAAATAGATGAAGAACCAGGATCTCGCTATCAAATCTGGGGGAAGAGTTCAAGCAGGATAGATCCAGCTTGCCAGATCATTATGCGGTTTATTATAGCGCTGCCCTGCACGTAGCTCCTGCAGCCTCGCCAGGCACGTGAACATGCACAAGCCAAGAGTATCGGCAATAGGGGCAATAGGGGCACTGTGGGCACTGTGGGCACTGTGGGCACTGTGGGCACTGTGGGCACTGTGGGCACTGTGGGCACTGTGGGCAATGGGGGCAATAGGGGCAATCGTGTCGACAGCTGAATGCGGTGGCCAGATAGATGCCACCTCAGAAGCACAACTCCAACCCATAGTACAAACCTCGTGGCAATGATTCCCAACCCATGATTCCCCACCGCCACGTACCACCCGTGCACGCCAGGCTCTCGAACACCCCCATCCAGAGTGCCGCGCCAGCGAACCCGGACCCGTACTGGCCCACATAGTACATGCGGCAGCCGTCCACGGGGTCGACCGCGAGGGAGGACCGGCCGCCGAGCAGCGCGCTGGGCTCCGCGCTGATGCCAGAGTTGAGCGTTTTCTCACGGCGAGGGAGCGTGCCCAGGGGGTCGCTGGCGACGCGGCCCGCGTAGGCGAGGCCAGGGTATGAGGTGGCGGACACCTGTAGGGGGTGCATCATTGGGGCGAGACAGGAGATACATGCCGAGGAGAGCAGCCGCGGAAGCATGCAAACGATTATATGTTAACAGGGAAATTGTCAACGGGCGTTGGAAAACTGGCATATGCAATGAATCCTTTACTAGAGAGCACTTGGAGTCACTGGTGCCCATGCATGCATGAGCAGGCGCGTGCATGGCCGGGGCAGCAGAGGGGCCTGTTCATAGCAGTACTTACTGCGTAATACAAGTGAGACTGGCCAGTAGTATACTAGTAGCCTGGCAGTCTGTATTTAGTATACTGGCCTGGAATCTTTAGCCTTTGATACAACGCTTTGCATGCAAAGGCGTATCTGGAGGTTACTTTGTTTTAATAAAGAGTTGATAGATAATAGAGAAGCTAGATGATAAGGAATAGGTAGATAATAAAGAATGCCGTGACTTGCCCTCCAGCGCCTAGGTGCTGATGCTTGCGGGTGCGCGGGAGCGCGTTCCCTAGTCATAGATTACTGCCTTGCCGCCGGCGCTTATGACTACATATGACAATGGTTGACATGGGTTGACTACTTCCCTACGTGCCAACAGTTGTAAGTTTGAGAGGGACAGGTTGGGGTTCGAATCGTCGTGGATGTCTCATGTGTCCTGACCTTGCTGTATCGATAGCTGATGGAAATCCCCAGCAGATCGGCATACATGACATGGCTCGACATGGTGTGCACACAATACACTATGGTGTGCAGACCGCATGTTGACTACTTTCCTACTATTTTACAAGTGATTCTCCTTGAAGAAGAATTCCCTAGTCATAGATTACTGCCTTGCCGCCGGCGCTTATGACTACATATGACAATGGTTGACATGGGTTGACTACTTCCCTACGTGCCAACAGTTGTAAGTTTGAGAGGGACAGGTTGGGGTTCGAATCGTCGTGGATGTCTCATGTGTCCTGACCTTGCTGTATCGATAGCTGATGGAAATCCCCAGCAGATCGGCATACATGACATGGTTCGACATGGTGTGCACACAATACACTATGGTGTGCAGACCGCATGTTGACTACTTTCCTACTATTTTACAAGTGATTCTCCTTGAAGAAGAAGAGGTGTCCTCACTTCAATCTAGGTTGCTGTAACCGGTGGCTTCAGAATCATGGCCCTTCATGATGGTGGCCCTGGTCGGCATCCACCATGACTAGATACGTGGATCGTGTTTCCCTGCAGAACAAAATGTCTTTACTAGAAGGGACAGAGCAGTACGAAGGATGCCACTTGAAGGGAACAGCTAGGCCCTGGCGTTTGTACCTTGCTGTAGCCGATGGCGATGCCCTGGTCTGCATCCATCCCGATTGATGGCAGCCACCGGTTGCTGGTGTCCTGCCCCCTGTACGTTCCCTCCTGGTACACCCCCCACGCGCTGGGATCGAGCCGGTCCCACTTGCGCAACTCCAGCCAGCGAATGGCGCCCTGCAGGTTTATTATTGCGCCACGCATGCGCTAGAAGCTAGAGAGTCATCCCTCCCATTCCATGTCCATCCCACTGCTGACAATTATGCTCACGCACACATATCCTTGCACCACACAGCTAATGATCCACACACAGGGCAACGATTTATTAGGAGCAGATCCAGACTTAACAAGTCTCGTTCGATTCGTTAACGCCTGGTGAGAATTGCTTTGGGGTCACTTTTCCAACAAAGTAAGAGCAGTTCGCTGGGTTCCTACTCATGGAGCACAGCACAAATTTGATGGAAAAGGGATTTCAAGGGCGTGTGGATTTAGTAGGCAGAGGGGAAGATAGAGACGTACCACAGGCCACTATTGAACTGGCATTCTCGCCTATAAAGACAGCTCTCTAATGGCCTTGATGACTTGAACATAAAAAAGTACATAGCGCTTCTCTTAAAAGACTTAGTATTTACTCGCCTCCCATAGGTCCATGGCTACAGACTTATCTTATGTCAAAACCCTACCCGCAGAGCTGATATTTGTGACAAATCATATACTACAGCTCTACTGGTAATGCCCACGACTCACAGGCTGCTGGCGCACCCACGACCTACCTAGAGCCGGTCACTATAAACCCACCTGGTCACTGCCCGCGTCCACAGTGAAGGCGACCAGCAGCGCGTCGTAGGCCAGGTAGCTGCGGTACACAACGCGCGGTGACAGCCGGTGCTGGTAGGGCGCCAGCGTGACCGCCGAGTTATTCTGGTGGAAGCAGCCCACGTTGGCCGCGGTGCCACATAAGGTCGAGTCAAAGGGGGAGATGGGCAGATCCTGGACTTTGCCGAAAGTTGGCGCACCCGTCTCAAAGTTGGGGCAGAGCCGCCATATCTCCAAGGAGTCGGCTGTGCCACCACCGTGGATGGCCGCGTCCACCTGCAGGGGGGGGGGAGGGGGGCGGGAGGAGGGGCGCATCTGCATTTAAGTAGTTTAGTGCTCAGGTGAGTGATTTATGCACACTCAGTCAGGCCTGCTTCCCTTCCCAAAACTATCGATAATCTGTACCCAGCTAATGTGGGTCCCTAACCATGGGGCCCCTATTTAACCACCGCACTCCAAAATTTATAAATCAATGGTTTTCCATGGAATCCGCCTGCCCAGAATTCCTGCCTTAAAATCCAAGCACGCACCCTCGCCTTTGCAACGCGCCGGCTCGATCACCTGACGCAGGAACCCCAACTAACCACGGGAGCCCCCTATAAAAACCACCGCATTCCACTGCCTAGAAGTTTACGATGCAATCATAATGCACTCTTGACCATGCAACACAAATGCTCACCTGTCGCAGGAACAAGCCACAGGGGGGGACGAGCATCCGCCCATCCAGGTCCGCCGGTACCAGCCCCTGGGTGGAGAACCCTGGCAGGGGGGGGACCTGGTAGCGGACGAGCGGGCGGAATGGCTGGGCCGACACCATACTCTCGCGGTCGATCGCGTATGCTTCGGGAGGGTTGCCCCCAGTCGCCATGTAGTAGCCCTCGTAGGGCATGAGGGCAAGCGTCATGGTGACAGGCGCCACGGTGGTGTTGAGGGTGAGCTTGTAGGGCTGCCAGGCGGTGGTGGCGGCGTCACCTGCAGCGAGCGCGGCATGAATTGCATTGGGGTCAGGGTGTTGGATGATTAAGTGATGATTAAGTCATGTGGGATGGATGATTTAGTCACGTGCGTGTGTGTGCGCATGGGATGGATGGATCGCGGTGTGCAGTCTGAGGGTGTGAGGATCGAGGCATGACACGGGTGCCGGTGTACGGAGGGTTTAGTAGTGAACGGACCATTAGTTTTGTGTTTTGGTGGGTGAACAGTGGGTGGGTGGGTGGGTGCCGGGGTGGGTGGGCGGGCGGGCGGGCGGGCGGGCGGGCGGCGGGCGGCGGGGCGGGCGGGCGGGCGGGCGGCGGGCGGGCGCGGGCGGGCGGGTGGGCGGGCGGGCGGGTGGGTGGGTGGGTGGTGGGTGGGTGGGTGGGTGGGTGGGTGGGTGGGTGTGGGTGGGTGGGTGGGTGGGTGGGTGGGTGGGTGGGTGGGTGGGTGGGTGGGTGGGGTGGGTGGATAGATTGATGGATGACAGCGTGCGCAACTGGCATGTTACTTGTTCTGCATGTGTTGTATGTGCATAGACTGCATGTGTTTATCAATCGCCCCACAATCACCCAGGCTGTCATCATGTTCTTAAACACGTGCCAGTCGATGACATGGCGAGGCACAACATAAGGTGCACAGCCCGCCCATGACTACGGGTTCACAAAGCGCCCCCCATTCTGGGGCCGGTTTCGTACTTGTTGCCTTACACAAATCAATAGCACCGTGCATGCAGTACACCTTGGCTAGTAAAACGCACCTGTCGATGACATGGCCAGGCACAGGGTGTAGGCCCCCCCGCTCCCCTGGGCCACCTCGGCCATCAGCCAGCGATCCGCCAAGTGGTCGTATATCACATAGGGGGACGTGGAAAAGGGTCCCGTGCGGCAGGGGCTGGTCGAGTGGGCATATCCGATGAAGGAGGAGCGGACGGGGGCTTGGCTGGCCGCCATGCTGCACACATAGCCGGAAACCGGATCGATCAAACAGACGTTTACATATCAGGCAAAGTTGGTAACGTGAATTGCCAGGATGGCGCAGGGAAAGTATACTAATTAGACAAGCGAGGACGGTCAAGGCAAGCCAAGGGAGCCGTGCGCATCATGCATGTCTTCAAGTACTTATGGAAGAGGAGGAAAGACTCGAGGGAGGGGGCAAGGTCTGAAATGGTACGTCAGCAACGATACGTGGCAGTGTATCCTCGCAGCGATACTGCACAGCGCTGTAATAATTACTACTCTTATGATTGTACATAACGCGTCAGAATCATGGTTTAGAATGAAGGCATGGAACACCAACATATATTATAGTAACCGCGTCTCACTGGCGTGTGTGTAGGCTCATGCGCCCAGTTCCCAGTCTTATTGCATGTAGAGGCAGTAGAAACCGCGGCGAGGTCTTTGTATAATGCATGGGCTGAGAGTAATAAATAGATCCTAATAGATAGGCAGGCAGGTTAACGTATCCAGTCTTGTTGTTGTAGTATACCGTTTTGTATAGCCGCAGTGCGGTCTTCAAATTGTTGACTGTATGGTTTGAGAGTAATAGGGTCTAACGGCACGGCAGGCTCATGTACCCGGTCTTGTTGCACACGTAGTAGTATAGCAACCGCAGTGTGATCTTTGTTATAGGCAGTCTTATTAAAGCAATAGGCTGACGCATTTGACTTTCTTATGTACACGTAATAATATAGTATAGCTGTGGTGGCATGGTCTTTGTATCTGGTATGAAAGTAATGGGGTCGATCATCACGTACCCGGTCTTGCTGTACACGTAGTAGTAGCCGCGGTGTGGTTTGAGAGTAATACATAGGGTCTAGATAACAGGCAGGCTCACGTACCCGGTCTTGTTGTACACGTAGTAGTAGCCGCGGCGCAGGCTGACCGAGTCCACCACGATGGCATGTTGCAGGCCGACCGCGAGGGAGGGGTTGGGCGGCCGGGCACCCACCGAGGGGATGCTGAAGCTGGCCAGGGGGTCGCTCAGCTCGCCTGCAGGGGGGCGCGCACGCGTATGCGGGAGGTTCAATGCCACAAGAGAGAGAGAGAGAGAGAGAGAGAGAGAGAGAGAGAGAGAGAGAGAGAGAGAGAGAGAGAGAGAGAGAGAGGGAGAGAGAGAGAGAGAGAGAGAGAGAGAGAGAGAGAGAGAGAGAGAGAGAGAGAGAGAGAGAGAGAGGGAGAGAGAGAGAGAGAGAGGGAGGGAGGGAGAGAGGGAGGGAGACAGACAGACAGAGAGAGAGAGAGAGAGAGAGAGAGAGAGAGAGAGAGAGAGAGAGAGAGAGAGAGAAGAGAGAGAGAGGAGAGAGGGAGGGAGGGAGGAGGGAGGGAGGGAGGGAGGGAGGGAGGGAGACAGAGAAAGGGAGAGAGAGAGAGAGAGGGAGGAAGACACACACACCACACACACACACACACACACAGAGAGAGAGAGAGAGAGAGAGAGAGAGAGAGAGAGGGGGGGGGGGGGGGGAGGAGGGAGGGAGGGAGGGAGGGAGGGAGGGAGGGAGGGAGGGAGGGAGGGAGGGAGGAGGAGGGAGGGAGGGAGGGAGGGAGGAGGGAGGGAGGGAGGGAGGGAGGGAGGGAGGGAGGGAGGGAGGGAGGGAGGGAGGGAGGGAGGGAGGAGAGAGAGATTGAGAGAGAGAGTGTGCGTATTTGTTTGTTTGCTTGTGTGTGTGCGTTTGCGGGGGGTGGTTTGAGCGTGTGTGTATGTTTCCATGGTAGAGCATAGTGTTACGGCACAGTCCAATGCCACGGTGATGCTATACTTGGGAAGCCACACGACAGGCGTGCAGGGGGGCGGGGGCGGGGGGGGAGAAGGAGGAGCTGAGGGGAAAATGCTCAGCAAAGTTGGCCTTAGGTTTGGCTGAAGCTAGCGGATACTTGCGAGCAAGGCCTCAATCCTACAGAGAATGTGCGATGAAAGGGGTGCACGATGTCAAAGCATTACGGTTACTGTCACTTGAAGCTAGGGAAGCCACGCATCAACCATATAACATGCATATGCATGACACACGCACAAACCACGTATGCAACACACAACGCGCGCACCTCTGACGCTGTTGCCGGCGTTCTCCAGTTGCACGCTTTAATTGCCATAACTCGCCGGTCGTACAATTTATCTTGAATGGTGTCTTTGCAGCTCGGTGCCGTGGCCGGCAATGATGCACCTATGCCTCAGTGCTGAAGCCAAGAGGCCGGCCACAGTACTATATATAGCACCTGGCCAAAGATACCCCTACGCCTGTGCATAGAGACGCTGAGACCGATTGACAGAGTTTCCCACCGTTCACACACTTTTGCAGAGCCGACCGTCCATGGTCAGTCGGCACACCTAGAGAGAATGGGGGGCACGGGGTGTCGATGACTTGTATTACCCTGACTTGTATTTACGGCGTGGGGTGGCGATGACTTTGTGTTTTTTTTTTTCTTGTGTGACGGCGTGGGGTGGCGATGACTTGTATTCTGCTGACTTGTATTACGCTGACTTCAATTTGCCGTGGAACTCCAGGGTAATCACTAATCAGGCTCGCTATAAAACTTAAGGACTGGAGCACGTACAAAAGGTAGGCCACATCCCGGCCTTGTATCATGCTGACTTGCATGATACCTACGATTTATGGTGCTTTCTTGTACAAAAGCGCTCTACGGCGTACCCTTGCAGGTCTTCAAGGTCTCGTCGCAAGTCGACAGCGCGGGGCACGGTGGTCGCCCCGGCACGCACACCTCCCCGACGCACGTCTCTTCGCCATCGCAGAACACCCTGCAGGGACAGGGCCGTGGATGGGTGGGTGCAAAGTGCAGGGTTAGGGCCTTGGACAGCCGGGCAATTAGCGCATCTAAGTGCAGGGATAGGGCCATAGACAGGCTATCAAGTGCAAAGATAGGGCCATGGGCAGGTACGGGGATATGACTGAATCAATGACAGTGGTCGATCGAGATTAAGGGGTTGTCAGCGAATATAAGCCACGCCCCGTTCGTGCACGCTCGATCGATAAGCTGGACGGTATTGGAAGAAGCATACGTTCTTGTGGTGAGTCAAGGACAAAACACCTAGGCAGCAATCCGCAAGGGAAAAGGTGTTTCTGCCAATATCAAACGCATGGGGAGTTTGACAGAAGAGCTAGAATGGGAACACGCTCTTTTGTCGTGGTGTTGTGTCGATTCGCAGCCAATGATAGACTAATTGAGCAAAACATGCAATTTTCACGCTGGCCGCGAATCGAGACGGCACTTAAGGAACAACTATCAACAGCAATACAGCAGCAACTTGAAGCCCCAAGAATTAAAGCGGGACAAGGTAATCCCACTCAAGCATTCCTGCAGCACAGGCGAGCCAAAGTGTCTCGAAGCCCATACTGAAGTGTTAAACGTTCGATATGTTCAGTGGCATGATGAGGAAGTAAAGGACGACATGCGTGAACATGCATGGGCATGGGCACTAGTTGCGTACGTTACTACAAGGGAACACGCCCCCCCCCCCCCGTGTCACACTTACCCATTGTTGCAGTGAGAGTTGCTAGTGCACTGCACGCATCGGTCTTCGTCCTCCAGGCATTTATCGGCAGGGCACGGCGCGACCGCGGGTGCGCACTGGCCATTCGCATTGCACGTCTCCTCTCCGTTGCAGAACATGCTGCACGCAGCAGTTCGTCAAGACAATATCACAAATAACTAATTATGTTCTGTTATAGCAGACTTACAAAGGTGCACGTTTCCTCTCCGTCGCAGAAGATGCTGTGCGCATCAGTTAAGCAAGAGAATATCATATATATCGTTGGTTATTATGTTGATTGTGTTTTCTTCTTCTTCTTATTATTATTATTCTAGTAGTAGTAGTAGTAGTAGTAGTAGTAGTAGTAGTAGTAGTAGTAGTAGTAGTAGTAGTAGTAGTAGTAGTAGTAGTAGTAGTAGTAGTAGCATTACAAACTCGCACACCTCATCGCCGTCACACAAGATGCTGCACCCAGCCAGTCAAATCCATACTACGATATACTACTACTAGCATGTTTAGCATAGTATAGTGTGAACAAACAGGAAGTACCCGTTCCTCAAGTGCGTTGGGTCAGGTGCCAGCTGGCGCACCCTCAGGATGGCGTGTTCCATCATAACTCCTTTCTTCAACCAAGGCAATGCAATATTATCAGCATGCAATATAACACATACCTGTCGCTGCAGTGCGCATCATGCAGTCCGCCACGTGACGCACCCTTATAGGGCCCTGGTGTGTTTCATTATCATTTCATTCTTGATCAACCTAGTTAATATTATGTACAATGCGAATGTGGTATATAACAACTCCCAGCTTCTCGTTGTGTATAGGGGTTGAAGGCTTCTTTATTGGTACCCATGTGACGCAGCCACGTGCCTGTTATTTGATTTAATGTCGTGTCATGATAGTCACCCACCCATCGCTGCAGTGCGCATCAGTCAGGCACGCGACGCACTCCCTGCGCGCCTCGTCACAGTACTCCCCGTAGCGGCACAGCAGCGGGTCAGGACCCGACACACACACGCCGTCGCGACACCTGTCCAGCGTGCAGAACTGTCCGTCGTCACAGTCCGCGTCCGCCACGCACTCTGCACGCCGCAAGATAGCATCGTGCATTAGGACAGGTTGCACACACCAGGGTCATTTATAAGGTACAGCACGGCATAGTCCGCGTCCGCCATGCACTCTGCACGCCACCACGCGATGCGCCATCGTACAGTGTAATAGATACGTTATGTATACCACTAGCCTGGGTCACGTATAGTGATCCTGAATTCTGAAACACGGTATAGTAATCAACTCTCATGGTCCCGCCGCACCTGGCCACGTACTCCATTGTCGTCAGAAAGAATCGAACATAGGACCTACTCCATACCTAACATTAATCATGGGCACGATCGTAGATGCGTGCCACATGGCACGTTCGATCGTAGATGCGTGGCATAACGGTGGCAGAGTAATGAAAGTCCTGAGTGCACGCTCACGGTTGCATGCCATGCCCGCATATTATTACGGTGTGGTGCTTGAAAATAAATGTATCTAGTTGTCCAGAATCAGCCACGAAGGACAGCCCAAAGGGCCTAGATGAAACTTGCATGGTTGTCCCTCCCAACAGCCAGATATCCTAGAGTCAGTGCACGCACATGGTTCACAGCTGGGCTGCAATTGCACTAAACTTATAAACCCTCGCCCACCCATCCCGTCTACACAACTTTCGCCCTGAGGCCCCGTATGTGCTCCCAAGCGAATGACTATCATGCACCTCCCACCCCCATCCCAACTCCAACTGGGTAGAGTGTCCCATTTTCTCAGGGGTGGCTACAACTTAGTCAGTATGATGATTAAACCTAATAGCACGATGGGTGTGGCCCTCCCGAAGCCCAAAAGCCCCCCAACGGCAACCATGCACGCTCTTGCCCTCCCCCTTGCAACCATGCACGCTCTTGCCCCTGGCCACCCACCGCCACAGTCGGCGAACCGGAACTGCGCCAAATACAGTGCCGACCGGCTCATCGCCGACTCCCAGGGCGCCACCAGGGTGAACGTGCACCCATCCCTCGGGTCCGGGACCATGACACTCCTGCCGCCAAACGCGCCATTGGCCGCGGTGGTCGCCCGCTGTCCCGCGACGATGCGCGTTTCCGGCGCCGTCATGACCCCCAGGGAGGCGTTGGCCTCCCTGGCTGTGTAGTATACGCTGGGGAATACGCCGGAATCGGCATCCACGAGCGCGTAGCCGAGGGCCATGTTGCCCGAGGCGTCGAGCGCCGCACTGCCCAGGTAACGGTCCTTGGAATCCGGGGAGTGGAGGCCGTCCTGGTGGACACGCCAGGGGGACCCTGGGGCGACATCGCGGCGCAGCTCGGTCCACCGCAGGCCTCCCTGCGTGGGGGGGAGGTGCATGGTCATTCCTCGTTAGGGAAGTACGGGTCAGTGTGTGGCTAATGTGTGGCTAATGTGTGTTAATGCGTGCATGGATAATGCGTGGCTAATGTGTGGTTCATGTGTGGTTCATGTGTGGTTCATGTGTGGTTACTGTGTGTGTGGTACAAAAGTGACAACAGCTGCATGCCGAGATTCGGCAATGCTGTCAAGGGTGGCTGCCAGCACCATGCATATGGCAACCAACATATTATTATAGTTACATTACGTGAGTTACTGTTGACCGCGCAGCAACACCGTATACTGTGCCACGGACACATAGGTGACTGGTAGACGTGGACACCTGCACAGCTGACACTTCCTAACACTTCCAGGCACCCTGGCTATGCTGCATACAAATGCGCGCACCTACATAATAAAGGACTGTTCACATAAAATCATACCTGATATACCCTGCATTCTACTATTCGTAGAGACTAGGTGCCTGGTTACACTTTAACTAGTATCCGCACGTAAACTCATGGCAAGTAAGTTATAAGTTCACACATATAGAGTAAGCATTCGCCCTCCTTGTTATTGCACACGTTGGCTGCGCAAGTACTGCTATATGATTATCACCGAGATGCCGCAAACAACGTTATGAATTATGCCCACATTGTTATATCGCACATGTTGGCCGCCACTGGTGAAGGACGTGAGCTGCGCGTCGTAGGTGGCTTACCTGCTGTATACTAGAATGAGAACCAGCTGATGTCATACTTGCTCAGCTGCTGTACTAAAGTGGGCTGCTATTTACTAGAATGAGAACCAGTTGATACTATACGAACATGTAGTCACCTGGTTATTGCCCACGTTGGCGGTGAAGGATGTGAGCAGCGCATCGTGGGTGGCGTAGCTGCGGTAGACCAGCTGCGGCTGTGGCAGCTCGTGGTAAGGGATGAGCCGCGTGGTGGAGGGTGGCGGCTGGTAGAAGCAAGGCACGTTGGCGTCGAGGCTGCACACGCTGGCGTTGAAGTCGGCGATGGGGAGGGTCGCCACCTGTCCGAGTTACATGTGTCATGGAGGTGGCGAGGCAAGGTTGATGAGCCTTCTGAACTGTCTGCTTGCACCAGAGTAAGGCGAGGCGGCTACGTGGCATATGAATGAGGTGACAAGGGCACGGAGGGGGTTGCAAGGGTACGGAGCATGCAGAGTAGGCATCCAGAACAAGGTATATGACAGCACTTAACTCAGGAGGAATGAGCAACAAAAAGCCATGCGGCCGGAGGCTCATAATAATACCTTTAAAAACCAGCTTTTGAACGCCAAGTGGGACCTTTTTTTACCTGCATGCCGCATGATGTTGGCTACCAGCCATATAAGCCATGGAAACTTAGTACAGAACATTTCGTCATGGAGGGAGACAAGCTTAGAGAAGCAAACTCAGAGAGTAAAAACAGAGAGTTTCTCTGCTTCGTCTGATGTCGGTGGGAAGAAGGAGACAATGTGCTGCAAGGTAGCCCTGCACAATGCGGCAAACGGCTTGGGACGTAACGTTTAATGAATTCATATTGCTAATTGTATAGATAATTATCCATCCCGCTCCATCGCCATCCCACTGAGGACTTGCGCTCACGTGACGCAATCTACGTGCGACTAGAAGCTATAGCTTCTAGCCGCAGGGTTGCGGGCACCACGGCCCGAATCACTGTTTTCATCGAATCGGCTCTCAGCGCTCCGGGATGTAACTCTAATCGACATGGATAACATGACATTGCAATTATAACATATGGACAGTGAAATATCCAAGCTGACTGTTTATCCCCCTGAGCTCACCTGCGTCCAGTTGGATGGGCCAACGAAGCTGGCGCACAGCTGCCAGAGCTCCAAGAAGTCCGTGCCAAGCTGCGCGTCGCCAGGGTTGTGCGCCTCGTCGTCCACTTGGCGGATGAACAGGCCGCACTGTGGAGGTTGCGTCGACCGCACCAGGCCGTGCAGGTGGGAAGGCATGAAGCCCTGGCGCTGGAAACCTGCCAGGGGGGGTGCCTGTTGGGGAGAAAGCACAGCCATCAGATCATGGTGGGGTTACGTGGGGTAGCATGATTGCACCGGGCAGTGCATGCCATGTGATTCGATCCCATAGAAGTGAGATCTGGAAGGAGCAGCTTCCTGAAGTGTCCCGACTTTTTATTTTTATAACAAATACTAGATAGGGATAGTATAGGACAAATACTAGACATGGACCCACCGGCCACCATGGCACCAATGGACGATGTTGAGACCATGATTGACCATGCAGTGAACCTTGTGATCAGTCCGCTATAGTTTCTAGGTTGGAAACCATACGGACAGTTAGTAGATAGTTGAACACATAGATCACCAGGGCCCAACTTGTACATAACATGGGCGCGGGACTGTTGAAGAACCCTCGAACCATGCATGGTCTTCTATAGAATGGATACTGCAGGTAAAAGTGACCCTTACCAGGCTTCGCGAGGGCACCCCTTTTTTGAAAATAAGTACTAATATCATCCATGGCCTCACCATGCATGACATGGATGAGAAAGCGCGGCGCCGGACCCAGCCCCTACGAATTCTCCCGAGGGAATTCCATCAGATGCTACATCGCACATTACCAATTGAGGTTGTAGACTGTAGTATTGATTCATTCAGTGACTATCATATAACGTGATTCATTCAGAGGTTTCTCCACTGGTTATAGCGATACCCGAAACCGTTTCACATCGTGACATCACTAGTGATGGACGAGGGACTGCAGCACCTCATTGCCAGCATATACTATGTTATGGTTACCGGCCGGTTTATAGTGACCAGGACCAGCATGTACCGTGACGTGGACCATGGAGTACGGTGCCCAACCCCCCCAACAAAAGATCTCCCCAGCTGGGTTGCATCGGATAGTGATTCCTTTAGAGCCGGGTTATCGGAATCGAGACCAAAGCACTTGTCCATTAGCACCTAGACTGCGTCACGTGGGTACCAGTAAAGGGAACGTTCGACCCCTACACACAAGGAGGGAGGGCGCCCTCGACTTAGTAGCTTGTACTACAGCTTCTCTCACTGCCACAAGCAGGCAGAGGGCTTAGTATTGCGTGGACACAGGACTTTTTATTGCCACATCTTACCCACAAAGTACTTACTGCAGCCCACCAAACAAAAATCTCTCTAGGGTTCCATCAGATCCGGGGTATAGTGACCGGTTTCTAGTGACCATGACACTTACTACAACGTGGACGAGGGAACGCGGCGTCGAACCCCCCAATAGCTTCTGCCGGTCCAGCGCATACGCGGCAGCGACGCCCTCCCTTGTGGTGGTGAAGTAGTAGGCTTCCGGCATGACGCCCATGACGATGTCTCCAGGGGGCGTCGTCGGGGGGAGGGTGATCGTGTAGCCCCGGTACAGAATACCATACGCGATGTTGTTGAGTGAGACAGCGAGGCAGAGGTAGGTGCGGCCGCTCACGTAGGCCACCTCGTAGAGCAGCCATCGGTCGGCCAGGTGGTCGTAGAGGGTGTAGGCGGAGTCGACGAAGGGGCCGGTACGGCAGGGGGTGCCCGACCGGAAGAAGTAATTGAGGAAGGAGGTCTTCACGACGAGCCAGGGATCGCGCGTGGACACAGTGTAGATGGCGCGGTTGAACTGGGAGCGCGTGATCACGATGGTGTGGTCGGGGCCCACCGCGATTGCAGGCATGGGGGGGACGCCCCCCTGGCCGCGCACACTGAAGAGGAGGGAGGGGGAGGTGACGGGGATGGCTGCCAGCGTAATGACGGCCAATGGTGATGGAGGTGGGGTATGATGGCAGTGACAATGGCCAGTAATAAATAGTGTGTGGTGGTGGTGGCGGTGGTGACGGCGGCGGCGCGGTGGTGGTAGTGGCAGTGGCGTGTTTGGAGTTGTCCGGGGGGCCAGGGGGAGAGGACAGCAGGGCAGTTGAAAAGCCAGTCGAGTCAATGTTAGGTCATTGTCAGTTGAGATTCTCAGTCAGCAGTTCACGCAAATGCATATCAAAGAGGTCATGCAAGTACGACTAGACGTATGCCTCACACGTGCAACAGGCCAACAGTCACCCTGTAGGTGTAGTAGGGCAAGTAACACGGCATATTAGCTCAAATGTTTGTGAAGAAAATTATACAATATGGAAGACTAGATCTAGGAGCAGCTAGCCAGCTACAGAGATTCGCGCTCGACAGGGAAAAGCTGCTCATTTACTGTTGTGGCCGCTTAGCATCAGACTGCCACCAAGCATGCACATTACAACCAAGCATGCATGCGTTTCTCGAACTGCCAGGCATGCATACTTTTCTCGGACTGCCACGCATGTGTTACTCACGGTCGCATGACTGGCCCGTGCTGTTGCACACGTATCCGGGCCCGCAGGGCTTGCGCCCCTGCACGCACACGCTCCGGTTGTTGCACGTCTCCGCGCCGTCGCAGAAGTTGCCGTTGTCGCAGTGCGACGGCTCCAGGCACTGCACGCATCGGTCCTGCTCCTCGCTGCAGTGGCGGTTGCCGCAGATGAGATCGGCGGTGCCGTGGGTGCTCTCTGCGGGGATGTTCGCACACTCTTGATCCACACACACGTCCACGGTGCAGAATCGGCCGTCGTTGCAGTCGTCGTCCTCCTGGCAGCCTGCACAAGTCAAAGAGAATGGATCCATTGTTGAGGTCGGATCATTTAAATTTAAATTTTGTTTTTAAACAACAGTGATTCCACCAGCAACATTACCGTTAAGTGTTTACCGTTTGTTTCACCACAGAGCGACTGCATCAAGCATTTGGGCTCCCGAGGTGGCATCTATCCGGTGGCCAGTAGTACCAGCACGGACGCCTAGTTAGGCGGGCATTCAGTGTTGGTGCCTAGTTGCCAATTGGCACCTCAGTTAGGTACGGCCGCCAGCGTGCGCCGTGACGGTCAGCGGATCGTCGCCCTCTGTAGCCCAAGACTTCAGCTGAGGACCTGTAGTCTCGGGTCAGCGGCTCGAGGGCACACCACCGGTTAGTGCCGCGCCGCGGAGCTCCTGGCTGGCCTGGCCCGCCGCCGGGAGCGCACTGATAAGCAGTGGCGGCTTGCGGGCTCAGCCTCCCTCGTCGGTTCCCCAGTGACATTCTCGCCATGGCCACACACCGGCATAGCATTCAACTCAAGCCTGCCAGCAAAGAGGACTCAAGGGATGGCAAAGCAGGATTTGTCTTTCATGCAGGCAGCCTGCCAGACCACAACGATTTGTTAAAAAAAACTTGTGACCAGATATAATAAACTCGATGTGCAACACTTAGCTGAGCTGGCATGCAGGCCGCTTTGCCGACAAAAAAGGGTGAAACCGACAGAAAAGAGTTATCCAACCAACGCAGACTCGCAGGCTGCCGAATCAACACCTGACACTGACAAAGAGAACAGCTCTGCCTGCTTTACTGCCAAAGCTCTTCATCTCCCCGAAGGGTATCCAGACCGTTAATGCAATGGAAAGAAAGCCAACTCACTTTTCGGCGGTGGTGGCGAAGGCGGCGGTGGTGGGGACGGGGGTGGTTGCGGAGGGGGTGGGGTGGGGGGGGGTGGGGGAGGGGGTGGTGGTGGCGGAGGCGGTGGTGGAGGGGCGGTGGGGGGGAGGGGGTGGGGGGTGGTGGTGGTGGCGGTGGAGGTGGAGGCGGGGGGAAGGGGAGGGGCGGTGGTGGTGGAGGGGTGGTGGAGGGGGAGGAGGGGGGTGGGGGTGGGGGTGGAGGGGTGGTGGAGGGGTGGAGGGGGGGGGGGGGGGGGCGGTGGAGGGGGTGGTGGAGGAGGGGCGGGGCGGGGCGGGGGGCGGTGGTGGTGGCGGCGGTGGTGGCGGAGGCGGCGGTAACGGTGGAGGCGGGGGGGGAGGAGAGGGGGGGGGGAGGAGGGGGGAGGTGGTGGTGGCGGGGGCGATGGTGGTGGTGGTGGAGGTGATGGAGGAGGGGGGGAGGAGGGGGCGGTGGAGGGGTGGTGGAGGAGGAGGGGGGGGGTGGAGGTGGTGGTGGAGGGGCGGGGCGGGGTGGGGCGGCGGCGGCGGTGGTGGCGGTGGTGGTGGAGGCGGGGGCGGAGGGGCGGTGGTGGAGGGGGTGATGGAGGGGAGGAGAGGGGTGGAGGGGGTGGAGGGGGGAGGGGTGGAGGGGGCGGGGGCGGGGCGGGGGCGGGGCGGGGCGGGCGGGGGCGGGGCGGGGCGGGGGCGGGGGCGGGGCGGGGCGGGCGGGGGCGGGGCGGGGCGGGGGCGGGGCGGGGGCGGGCGGGGGCGGGGGCGGCGGTGGTGGTGGCGGCGGTGGTGGCAGGCGGCGGTGGTGGTGGAGGCGGGGGGGAGGGGGAGGGGGGGGAGGGGAGGGGGAGGTGGTGGTGGCGGGGGCGATGGTGGTGGGTGGAGGGGTGATGGAGGAGGGGGGGCGGGGGCGGTGGAGAGGGGTGGTGGAGGAGGAGGAGGGGGGGGGGTGGAGGGTGGTGGAGGAGGAGGAGGGGGGGCGGTGGAGGGGCGGGGGTGGGGCGGGGGGGGTGGGGGCGGGGCGGGGCGGGGCGGGGCGGGGGCGGGGGCGGGGCGGGGCGGCGGGGGCGGGGGCGGCGGGGCGGGCGGGGGCGGGGCGGCGGGCGGGGCGGGGCGGGGCGGGGCGGGGGCGGGCGGGCGGGGCGCGGGGGGCGGGGCGGGGGCGGGGGTGGCGGGGGGGCGCGGGGGGGCGGCGGCGGCGGTGGTGGCGGTGGTGGTGGAGGCGGGGGGGAGGGGGGGGAGGGGGAGGAGGGGTGGTGGTGGAGGGGGGGGAGGAGGGGGAGGAGGGGGGGGTGGAGGGGGGGTGGAGGGGCGGGGCGGGGTGGTGGCGGCGGGGTGGAGGGGGTGGTGGAGGTGGAGGGGCGGTGGTGGTGGAGGGGTGGTGGAGGGGAGGAGAGGGGGGTGGGGGTTGGGGCGGGGGAGGGGCGGGGCGGGGGCGGGGGAGGAGGGGAGGGGAGGGGGCGGCGCGGGGCGGGGGGAGGGGGAGGGGAGGGGCGGCGGCGGGGCGGGGGGTGGGGCGGTGGCGGCGGTGGTGGCGGGGCGGGGGGGGGGGAGGGGGGGCGGAGGAGGGGGAGGTGGTGGCGGCGGCGGCGTGGTGGCGGTGGTGGTGGAGGCGGGGGCGGGCGGGGGCGGGGGCGGGGGCGGGGGGCGGGGGCGGGGCGGGCGGGCGGGGCGGGGGGCGGGGCGGGGCGGGGGCGGGGCGGCGGGGGCGGGGCGGGGGCGGGTGGCAGCGGGGCGCGGGGGCGGCGGCGGCGCGAGGTGTCGGTGGTGGTGGAGGCGGGGGGAGGGGGGGAGGGGAGGAGGGGTGGTGGTGGAGGGGGGGAGGAGGGGGAGGAGGGGGGTGGAGGGGGGGAGGGGGCGGGGCGGGGGTGGTGGCGGCGGGGGGAGGGGGTGGTGGAGGTGGAGGGGGCGGTGGTGGGGAGGGGGTGGTGGAGGGGGAGGAGAGGGGAGGGGGGGGCGGGGGAGGGGCGGGGGCGGGGGGCGGGGGGCGAGGGGGGAGGGGGAGGGCGGCGGCGGGGGAGGAGGGAGGGGGAGGCGGCGGCGGCGGGGGCGGGAGGAGGGGGGGGATGGGGCGGCGGCGGTGCGGGGGGGCGGTGGGCGGATGGTGGGGGGGGCGGGGGGGGGGAGGGGGGGCGGAGGAGGGGGAGGTGTGGTGGTGGTGGAGTTGGGGGTGAGGAGGGGGGCGGAGGAGGGGGCGGTGGAGGGGGAGGAGGGGGTCCCCCCTCCCCCCTGTCCCTTCCCCCTTTCCCCCCCTTCCCCCCCTTCCCCCCTTCCCCCCCTTCCCCTTCCCCCCCTTCCCCCCCCCTTCCCCCCCTTCCCCCCTTCCCCCCTTCCCCCCCTCCCCCCTTCCCCCCTTCCCCCCTTCCCCCCCTTCCCTCCCCCCCCCCCCTTCCCCCCCTTCCCCCCTTTCCCCCCCTTCCCCCCTTCCCCCTTTCCCCCCCTTCCCCCCCTTCCCCCCTTTCCCCCCCTTCCCCCCCTCCCCCCTTCCCCCCCCTTTCCCCCCTTTACCCCCTTCCCCCCTTTACCCCCCTTACCCCCCTACCCCC
>RPFO01000595.1:623821-625642 GCA_009746045.1 Mesostigma viride | reverse complement strand
TTACTCCCCTTACCCCCCCTCCCCCCCTCCCCCCTTCCCCCCTCCCCCCTTACCCCCTTACCCCCCTTAGCCCCCTTACCCCCCTTACCCCCTTACCCCCCCCCCCCCCCGCCCCAGGCTGCTGTGGAGCAGTCCCTGGCTGAGACCCACATCCTGATCAACCTGGCGCGGGGCTTCATCACCGAGGTGCGGGGCCTGGCGGGTGCCTGCGAGGGTCAGCCGCAGGCAGAGCCGACGAGAAAGCGCGAAGTGAGTTCTCGCACTCGTTACTGCGCGACGTGAGTTCTGCCCCTCCCGTAAAGAATAGCGAGCCGGGCTGCTGCATCATAACCGTTTGCCGTCTCGTGTGCGCTGTTACCATCGCGGCGTGGTGTGGTGCATCATGGCGGTGTGTTGGGGTGGGGGGGTCACTATAGTATAGTACATATAGTATTGTGTGTGTATGTGTGTGTGGTGTCCACTGGATGGCTGCCCCAATGCCCACTGGATGGGTACCCAAGTACAGCCCCTCGCTGCCTCATGACTGGCCCACACTTTCCCATTGCTGACTTTTCTGAAGTTTAACCTTACCCTTGCCTGGGCGCAGTCGGCACGTGCGCGCGGTGACAAGCGCCAGCCGTCTCCGGGCACCAGCAGCCGCGCCAACGCCATCAGTGGGAGCAGTAGCAGTAGCCATCAAGGCAAGAGCCACGATGGCCACAACAGCCACAATAGCCATAATTCCCAGCAGGCACTGCACGCGCGGCTAGCGGCGGATGATGTGGCGATGCTTCGCTCCGAGCTGGCGTTCGCGTGCTCTGAGATGAGGGGCCGCTGTGATGAGCTGGCGGCGCAGGCCGACGCGCTGGGCGCCGAGATAAAGCGGTGCGTACAGCAGGATAAAAACATACAACAACAGCAACTACTACTACTACTACCACCACCACCACCACCAGCACCACCACCACCACCACCACCACCACCACCACCACCACCACCACCACACCACCACCACCACCACCACCACCACCACCACCACCACCACCACCACCACCACCACCACCACCACCACCACCACCACCACTACTACTACTACTACTACTACTACTACTACTACTACTACTACTACTACTACTACTACTACTACTACTACTACTACTACTACTACTACTACTACCACTACTACTACTACCACCTCTACTACCACTACTACTAGTTCTAGATGAACAGTCTATTAAGAAATAAGAAAAGGAATAGTGCTTATCCCCTAAGCAGTTGTAGTAAGGGCTAACATCAAGCGGTGCATGTGGCAGAATAGAACACTAGCGTGCCTTTGCTAAACCCAGTGGCTATTTGCGTAATAGTGTGGTTGGTAAGCTGAAGCGGTGCGTCTGGCAGAATGAAGTGCTTGCGATAATTTTTTAATCCTCCGCTGTGATATTTTCCCTTTGGATGTGATGGCCCCCTTCTATGCCTTTCCCTACCGTTATGCTCCTCTGTGCTCATCTTCCCCTTTGGATGGGATGGCTCCGTTCCATTCCTTTCCCTATAGCTATCCTCCGCTGTGCTCATCTTCCCCTTCATCATCCCCCCATGCTCATCTTCCCCATGGCTACCTGCGACTCCAGACCTGGCCGAGTGAGTCGCATCACTTGCCTTCGCGGGTGAAGTATCCGAGTAGAAAAGTACCTCAGCGGGTACTCCGTGGCATGCCTTCAGTGCATGTTCACGCACTTACTTACTTCCCAATTGCATCACCGACCCCACCCGGCCTGCCTCCAGGGAGTGGCCGACCGCGCTCTCCTCCGGTACGGGCGCGCACGCACTCCCGGGACATGAGCT